>JABASD010000897.1:0-53910 GCA_019776165.1 Pogonognathellus flavescens | reverse complement strand
GTATACTCCAGTGCGTTCTGCATAAATAAAAAACACCAACACTTTAAAAAATCTTTTGGGCTAGGTCTCAGCCTAGCCTTAAATATTGTTATTTGATATTCTTTTTCCTGGTAGGTATTATATATACCTATAAGTATTATAGAAATAGGTTTACGTTCTTATCTAGACTTAATTGACAAATAATGATCATTGAATCCCGGATCAAAGTGGCCAAAGTCTTAAGTGATATAAATACATATATAATAGGTGTGCTACTTCTGCTGTAGTCTGAATCTGAATGTAACCTCGACTTCGTCTGAAGTTAAACCGTGATTGTTTGCGTACAATGCAAAATTCAAAAAACTTTCATACTTCAACTGCTTTTCCATTGTACATTTTGGCCTTGAAAATATTTCTAATTGCATCAACATTTAATGTAATGCACTTTCCAGCATAACAAATAACAAATAGAGCGCAAAATGCAGATTATCGATTTCTTTGTTTTCAAATCCGTTCATGTATATGCATACATTCTGTCGATTATGTGAGGAAAATTAATGCCCGTGTGCACGTAGCTACAAACAATGGAATGATCAAGATTTTACGGAATATGTAATATAGAGGATTAATGTAGCGATAAAATATAAGCCACATTTATTTATATTTATGATGGACACTGAGACATGCGACACCGTGTGTGTGTACTTTGACGATTAGGACTGCTTTTAAACTATCTAAACTCATATAAATATTGAAGGTCCTATTATAGGATACATATGCATATTATGGTAAATGTAAATAATATGTAGTATCATCCACTTCTAGGAACGCCCATTTGCAAAAATGTATTTATTAAAATTGTGGAATGGAAGCGTGAAAACATTGTATTGAAATTTTGACCCTGATGTGACACAGTTTCAGTTGAGGATTTTTAGACATTTTTGCTGTAATTGCTGAGGATGTTTTTCACATTTTTCATGTGAGTAGTGAGTACCCATAGAAAAAGTATGTATTATCAGTTTTTTGCTTATACTTTATTGCGCAAGCTTTGCTAGAACTATAAGCAAAACTTTGTCTATGGTGAATACCCTTACCAATACAATGGTGAGTTAGTTTGGCTCCGCCATACGGTTATGTCTATTTGTCTATAACAGTTTTGTATGGAATGTTTGTCCAAAGGGTATATAGGGGTAGATAATAAATAGATCAAGCACACATATAATTAGCAACAAAGATAAGGTTCACAATCCATGTATATATTGTTACAAAGGAGTGTGGACAAACAAAATTATTAGTATATGCCACATTCTAGGTTCGGTATTATGTCAATATGTAGATAATGTAAAAGAAATAGGCAACAAAAGTCAACGTAAATGTACATTGTATACACCATCGAGCTTCGAAATGTAATCCTTCACTATCTTTATCCCAGTCATTCAATCCTCCAGGCTGAAAGCTATACTTTCAACATATCTAACAAAATACAGTTGCTTACTGTTTCTTTCTCAAAATAAATTGATATTTATACATATGAATGATATTGTATATGCAACTGAAATGTAAGGAAAGGAAATGTTAAAAACTTGTAAGATGACAATAACAATGCAAAGCAGTTTAAGGACGAAACAATAATAATTTAGTCATAAATAGCTTAATAAATAGATAAGAATTGTTCAAAGTGTTAACCTACGTTACTGGAAATTTCATAAGTATTTTCATACTCATGAAATGGTTCATACTAGTGCATGAAAACAATTATCAAGTTTAGTTGAGACGATTAGTTTAAAATTATTAGGTACATCCGTCCTGTTCCCAAGTTCCCATCTTCCACCATTATAGCGCGACAACTCTGATTAATCTAAATTAACAAATTGGTACCTAGTAGTTTCATCTGTATGATAACGTTTATTGGGGCTATTGCCTTGTGTCTTGTCATCTATTCAAATGTCCAAACGCAAGGATATATATTAGTCAGAAAATGCTATCCAGGTTTCAGTAAGGCTACACTTTATCATGCACGTAAATAATATTACAATGAAATAGTATTATTATATCGTACTGTGGTTGTGTGTATCACATGTATGAATTAAATATTGTATTACATACATACAAACACATTACTATAACTTGTTATCAATTAACATTCAAGTTAAGTAATTATATTACATTTGTGTGTGTCTATCTCGCTTTCGTCAAGTAGGAACTGTATAAATAAATATTCATTTATAGATATAATTGTATACAGAATATAATAATATTATAGCAACTTGTGTTCTGATGTTGTTTGTTGGGTGCTCAGTGCGTAATGCATGTTCAATATAATAGGACGATTACGCTACATCTCATGAAAGCTAAAAATAAGCTTGATAAGCACAGCTATGCTATGTGGCACTGGCACATAATACTACATTTCAAAAGCATGTATGGCAAATCTGTCTTGTAAAGTAATATGATTTTGATCGACAGTATCTCTCTGTGTAAACAGTTTTAATGCAAAGCAAAGGACGTGTAAATGATAAAACGGCATCCATGGCATGGCACTTCTCAACTGACAAATCTGTTATTTTATTTATGTGTTCGTGGATGATGTACAGTGTCCATTTGGGAAGAAAAGCAATTCATCCGCTTGTGCATTTAATACGAAACAAATAACTTTTTAATTTTATTCGGTTGTATTTCACAGTGCTTTTGTTTCGAACCAGTTAGTGATTGCAGCAGTGTTGATAGTGTTTTTAAGTTAGTCTTAAAGTCTACTTGACTTCAGACAGCGATTTTTGTAAGTGCTAATTTTATTCGCTTATTTTTCGTTGCCATTCTATATTCTACAGTATAGATTTTTGCCTTGCTTGCGGTGAGGCTCGTGCGGTGATGTGATATTTATACAAATACAATGCAACAGGAAACTTGTGCTAACATATTAAGGTCATACTTGTGGCTGTGAACCATAAGCTTTAAACTTTAATCAAACTTTAGACTGAGAACCGATACATTTCTGTCACTTTGATCAGTTCATGCATATTTCTATGTATGTTGTTGTCAGTGTTTTTACGGATCTTATACATACAGACCTTCAGTTCTGATGTTGAAGAACTGGATGGTTCTGTTTTATGTTGTACATATCGAATTTTATGGTGATGTATTTGTGTTGTAATTTTGTTATATGAATGTTATGCGAAGGAAAGTGCATAAAAATGAAAGAACAATGAAGTAGGTTCTGCTTCTGCTGGTTTGGTTACCTTCTTACAAACTCACTCAGTCGAAGAATAAAATTCTTTATTTTTCATTGATTATTATTATTATTACGAATAATGTGATAGCTGATGTGTGCATTGTAGTCTACCACATTACGTGCTACTTACAACTATACGTTGTATGGTTATACTGTCGCAGGACGTACACACGTACTTTTTACGGTAGATAACCTTCTCGACATCGCCTACAGATAATAAATGTCGTGAGTCGTGTCGTGATGGTACTAGAAAATAATATCTCTGTAGATATTTTATAATAAAGAGATACCTACTACTCAGGTTCTTATTCTTATGTGCTTCCATGTTCAAGTAGAATGATCATTGTATGCATGCAATACATCGGTCATGCGACTATCTATTTGATTTGAAACTTTCTGCAACTCTAATTTTTATATTTAAATGTGAACCCACCCTTGCGATTCACTTTTGCAGTTGCAACATTTTATACACTATTTATATTGGGTGTACTTTGCTAACAAGCATGAAATTGCGAAGTAAGGTGAAGGTAGAAAGTAATCGTAAATGACAAGTTTGTAATTGCTGCACAGTTACACATTTTTAACTGTAGGTACATGTATAAATGCATTCATTGCTCATTATGTTCATCAAAATTTGCATATCGGTTCAATTGAAAATTGAAACTATATTTGGAAAGAAAATTGTTTGTAAATTAACGAGGTTATTGTTACTACTGTTTAGTTAGTATTTTCTGTATAGAAGCAGCATGACATGTGCGATTTTTTAGCAATTGTGGGTATTGGTGATAGATGTATATATTTTGAATGACTCACTCCGGGTGAGAGGGTGTATGAATCATGTGAATTAGCTATTATAGGTAAAAGGCAAAAACAAGGGCTTAGCTACAATTGTAACCAAGCTTAGCACTTAGTACGCAGGTTGCAGATAAAGATAACCACAATCAGGGTATAATATAAGTACAAGTAGTATGTGATGTAAGTAGGATTCTGTTATTCTGTATATATGGATTTTTGTGGCGAAGCTGTTGTACAGTATATAGGTACTTTTTTCTGCACTGTCCGTCCGGAAAAGAAATTGTGATCTTATTAGTGAGAATTTTTAATTGGACATTATTTACATTTATTAATTTAAATACTTTCCTTTATTGTGCGGACGATAATTAGGAGTATAATATGTACCTGCTTAATTTTATGTAAAAAATTATAACTTGAATTTCATGATCAACAAACTGTTTGTTTCAGACAAACATTGTGAAATGAATTTAGTTTGTTTGACTGCACTGCCTAGTCTTTTAGTCCTAATAAGAAATTTTTCCTGCAGTAAAAGAAAACCTGTTTATTTGAGTTTATCTAATTAAATGTACAACAATGATTGTGTAAGAATAAATCATTGCATTCCACATTAAAATATCGTAACAATGTTAAATGTCTATTTTTCTTGAGCTAAGCCATTTTTTTAGTGCCCATTTAAAACCAAAGGCATTATATTTATAGTGATTTGATACACACACTATAATGTTACTTGCACCCTATTATATTTATACGTGTTGTAAGATACGATATTACTAAGAATATAACATTATGCAGAACGGAGAACGCCTACCGATATAAACGCCTGATAATGACCAAGTTTTGATTCATAGATCTGTTCTTTAAGGTTTTTTCACTTAAAGAATTAAAGGAAGGAAGGTTCCTTTTCGAAACTACAACTACGATTTGAAGGCATGAAAAGAACAAAAGAACTCTGTTGGCAAGTGTTATTTTTCTTTACACGAAGTACACCTGCTTTAAACTTACTGTAGTGTGTGTAAACCTAGGGTAGACATTTTTAAGTAGGGACGAATATTTTTTGTATGTGTGCATGCATGTCTTTGTGTATGTTGTGACTTGTGTTCATTGTGTAGTCAATGTTACTGTACATAGTAGAGTAGTTCATTCAATCATTCAATTCAGGTAGCGTTCGCTCATGTCATCATCATCAGCAGAAATTTATCTTCAACCTCCTCCTCACACGTTTTCCCAGTGTTTGATTCAGCTACTTTGTTTATAGTTGGTTTTATTGTAGTTTTCAAAACTTTTTAAATTGTGTTTAGTTTGCAAGACAAAGAAATGGACTATCAGCAGAATAAGAGCATCACAAAAACTTTTAGTGCCAGTGCCCTTAAATTAAAATAACTTATATCTAATGTGAAGATTTATCACGCATATTGAACCCAACACATTTTTCAGTTATAGCAGGGTTCTGTATTTTACATGGGTTTGTTTTGTAACATTTGTTGTATTTACTTTCCACGCAGTGGTTCGTTGGGACTAGTAGTGCTAAGGTGATTTGTATAGCTTTTGGTTTGGTGAAACTTTATACAACAACTGACAGGAAATGAGATCAAAGGAGGGCAGTACACGCAGACAGTCATAGTCATACTAGCTTACACAGAAACAAAAGCAGTGCATTTTTGTCAGGTTGATAGTTTAGTTACGTTATATTTATTAGTTAACTTATTCGTAGACATGGACAGTAGATATATCACACAGAATATATTATAGGTACATGAGAATTGAGAAGTGTTCATACAAAACGTTTGGTAGATAGACGATACACATAGAAACAGTACACTCACGATGTAGGAAGGTAGCTAGATGGGTTGATAGATTATTTTGTGGACATGCAACAATAGTTTTAACACAACTTTGTGCCAGCAGTCTCATAAAGCCTGTCCTTTTCATATGTACGTAAATGTATAGTAACTATACATAACTTACTACCATTTTTATTAATTTACTATGGATTCTCATAATTTGTCTTTAATTACTGGCTATAAGTAATTCAATTAAGAAATTGATATCATTTTAAACGTTTGTTCAAATTAAAATTACTTTTCCTGCTACTTATTGCATGAATTTTTATTACCTTTATTTACGTATGATATACAAAAGCTCAAGATAGTATATTACAGGCTTAACGTAGCTTTAACTTGTAATATACTTTTATTGGTACACTTAATCAAAAGATAAAAAAATCATTTACTTATATATTGAAACATTTAAAGTAAATAGCAAATACTAAAGGTAAAATATTTTATAATGCTGTAATTTAATCAATTTAGTTTATGCATATAGTATAGTGTAGAGTATAGGTAGATTATAAGTTTAAACGAAACATAATGGTTTAAAAACATGACTCTCTCACCGAAATTGCATTTATAAACATTTTTCACCATTTTACCACAATATAAATCTGCGGTTGTCATACACATTTATGTGTGTGTATATTTTACATAAAGGTAGACTATAGTAATAGAGTAATAATAATTAATAGAAGTAGTAATTGCAGTATATACACATAACGAGTTAAGCTATATAGGTATGAGTTTATAATAAAGTATACATCTGACACATGAATGATAGACGAACATTGAAACGCTCACTCATGCATTGTCAGTAAGTTTCATAAGCTTTTGGGCTACAACGGCATCATCGTGCACATTGCAGTAGCACAGCAAAGCAAACTATGCAGCATAGAAAGGAAAGCAATAAGCATAACTAGTCAGTGTGATATCGATAAGACGAGTACAGGTGTGGTGTAGTGGTGTGTGCATTGCAGGTAGGGTAGTGCATTATATTTGTACAGATAAGGAGTCATTTATGAGACATTCTGTTTATACCATTGCTATAGCATGGTTAGTAGGCAGTGCCAAAGGGGTAGGGGTAGCAGCAGAGTCGAATCGTGAAACAAAATTACCTATGTACATAAAATGCATAAAATAAATCGAGTAATACTTTATAGTATAATATTATTCGTTTAGAACATTTTCCTTGCAAAAAGTTTTGTTACAGAAGAGAAGTAAACTGAAAGAGTAAATAAATTGTAAATTGCGTTAAATAACAATCCACATGCCACAATTATCCACTACAACAGACTACCTTTACCTACCTGTACAGTAATTGAGTTATACTTTTCCAACTTATAACAGAAACTGAGTAATATAGTGATCCTCTGAATCTTTTTTATTCTCATCATCATCATGATCATACGTATAGCATAGCGTTGTTAGAGGAAGTCATCAGGAACAACAGATTTGGCCAAACAACAGTGTTTCACTTCACATCTGTAGGTAGTTCATATATACATAAAGGTATGGTGTGCATTGTATCATATTGTATATACAAATATATATAAATCTAAATGTGTTACTTGAATGAGAATGTACCTGTGTACTTTTATGAGTAGTTATATCTACGCGAATATTTTATTATTGCTTCTAAATAGTTAGTCTCATCGCTACTACTGCTATTTCCCTCCTCTTACATTAGCTTACCACATCACCGCACCGGTTAGGTTACCTTTTCCGTACCCTATAAACTATAAATTGCACCGTAGAGTCAACAATAGTTTGAACACAGCAAAAAATGCAATGGGAATAGTTAAAGTAGGTATTGCTTAATTGTTTTTTGCATTTATGTGTAGAGAAGTAGATTGGTATTTTGATAGAACTGCACGACCCACTCTCCTATATTGCAAATGTACATGTGAATTTTTTGCTTGGGCTGCCCCGTTTACTTTTTCCATTTGAGCAGCTAGCTATAGTTTTTTTAATGACATTAGTTGTGTTTATGATATAATTACGGTAGTATTATCTGTAGCACTGTGCGCTGTAGCAGAATTTTAAAGTTTAAACTTGTTCATTTCCTGCATACGATTCTGTAGGTACTATAATATCCAAAATCTCAGGGAGAGGTTATTTTAGTTTGAAGGAATGTTAAGTATTGTGAACTCGTTATGGAGGACCAAAGAGATTGCTATCCATTTATAGTAAAAACCAGTATTTTGTAGAAAACAGAAACGTTTAACTGTTAAGACAAGTGCTCACGTCATCCTTATCAACATGTCGGGTTTCAAAACTTGTCGTAGTCACATTAGTATAATTTTGACCTTGGATACACATGAGAATGGTACCTACTCTAAATTCTACAACATGCTGAAAAGGAAAAAATTGTTCTAAAAAATACTCGTTTGAAAAATCGGAATTTTTCCTAATTTTTGTATTTTGTATTTTTACAGGCAGAGAAGCAAAAGAAAACAGATTGACTGTGACAAGTCGTACATGCTCGAGCTCTACAATGGCTGACACGAGAACAACTCAACCTCCTTGGGCAATGGAATTGCTTGCCAAAAATATGAAAGTGGCCCGAAATATGAAGGGTTGGACTTCGACCGAATCTTACTATGCGTCTTCAAATGGGGTCTCTGTGGGGGAAGACATAGTGTTTGGACACGAAGGACGGGAGGCTGTGAATATTAACACTGCTAGTAAGGTTGTTGACCCAGTCGGAGTGCCATCCTCATCAACTTCAGGAATAGCAGCGGCTTCAACATACAGGCGAACCGGTAAGAGGCATTCGAGCATACAGATAGTCTAACGGTTTCCCCTCAAGCTACAATTCTGTGTGTTGTGTTCATTTCTTGTGAGTGTTGAGTGTGTATACATACTTGTTTCTCAACAGTACCTTCTGTAGTAATTCTTGAGTTGCACACACTTAATAATGGTTGTTGCAGCAGAGCAGCGCATACCTTAATGAATGCCTAACCTAGCCTACCTCACAATATACCTGATGTCTTGGCCATAATAATAATATAGTTTGCAGTTGTAGATTGTAGTCTGAATGTGTTCTGTACAGTAAGAAGTTTAAATAAGTAGCTGAAAGCTCTGAAAGGACTGAGAACTGAGAAGTTTACTTGTCTTTACATTCTTCTGTTACATTTACATTTTCACATCCGTGCTCTGGTTGGGTCAGGAACTGTTTCTCCTCTGCTGTAGTTTGCTTGGCTTGGCTAATTCAATTGAAACCAAGCCTCAGCTCTCTCCTTTGCTACGTGCAAAGCACATTGTATCTTTTTACTCTTCTGTTCAATTGTGCACAGAACATTATTTTAACAGTGTTTCTCTACTACCACTTCTCATCATCATCCTCCCATTGTCTCCTGTTTCTTGGACGATTCTGCTGAGTCTGACTTTAAAGCGACTTTAAACTTTGTCTTGTCCTCCTCTGCTCTCTATAGCAATCTTCAATGCTTGTTTGTGTTTGTTTCGAATTCAGTCGAGCTATTGTCAGTTAAAGCAGCTCTAGGAAAAGTTAACGTGATTGTTTTCTGCTCTGCATCTATCTGTGACCCTCTATTACTTATCTCGTGCTCTCCATTCTGCATAACTACTATTAAAATTCAACATATTGCTATTGTGAAGATATAGGGACATTAGAATAGCTACTATTTAGCTCCTAGATTTTCTTTGCGTCGAAAGTCTACTATTTACTGAGCTACAGAGTGTGATGTAGCACGATTTATATGTTACTGGATTGAATGGAGATATAGAAGAGACAGTGGCAGATTTTGTATAGAGACAGTGAGTTCAGTCGTATTTGTCGTCTTGTAGGGTGAGAGTGGACTGTTTTACATTTACTAAATACCGGAAACACTGTTTATCGTTTGACCAACCAGAGAAATATATAAATGAATCAAGCGTGTAATTATATTTAATCAGTGCTTTATCTAATGTGAGTTGATCGTAAAAAGAGCTTGCGACAGCAGTGGTAAGGAAGGAAGACTCAACTAACTACTAACTAACTAACTAAGTTTACTAGTGGCCTATTCCCATCCTCTGTCCTGTACTAACTAATACGCTTCTAAATGTAACTGTGATTGTGATTGTGGTTGGAATTTGTGTTGTTATAGAATGTTGGTATGAAGTGTGTCGTGTGCTGCTAAATTTTTATCGTGATAAAGGAAAGGTTATTTGAGCCGATGTACTATATTATGTTAATAGAGAAATCGACACCGATACGGGAGGATGGAGTGGAGGACAACCGGAAGGAAATGAGGGATAAAATGAGTGGTGAGGAAAGCATCCTCGAGTATGGGCCAGGCATTGTGCGCAAATTAAGGTCAAGATATCAAAGTCTGGCTTTACGACAAAACAATGTGCGACCTAGTTTACGTCGTTCTGCTAGCCTCGAGAACTGTCTTGACTCAGTCGGTGCATCCGCTGAGGTGTTGGAACTTGTTGATCTTGAAGTAGAGCCACCTCCAAGACCTAATCATGTGGATGAAAATGAGCGAAACAGTTACAAGTCGAGTATGACGATAAATGTGAGGACTGGGCCTGTGCAACGAGGAAGAACTGCTGGAAATGAAAATAGCAATGTAAATCGCAGGGACCGAATGCGACGTGCTCGTTCTGTGGATGCATTACATCGAACACGACATGAAGAGGAAATACTGGAAAAATTCAAGACTGTGGTATTGCCTAAAGAGGATATTGTCATTATCGAAGTATCAAAACCGCGAGCTAATCTTAGTAACTTAAGCTCTTTCGATGATAAGGCAATAAAGGGAAACTCGCAACAAATATTAATGCCACCAACGTCAAACTTCAACTTGACTATCAGTCCCATTGATTATTACAATCAGCACCAGTTACAAAGAGCTCGAAGCTTAACATCACCAGAGCATGAACTCCCTCCGCCAAATATCGTGTGTGAAACAGCAAGAATTTTTGAGAAGAACCAAGAAAATAATATTAACACAAATAAAAAAGTTGGTCATGCTTTAAGACTGAATAAGTCAAACAGTGTTGGCAGCTTTGGTTCGCCTTCTCCCCCACCCACACCTTCTCCAACTAGTGCTAGTGTTTTAAATCAAAGAAACAATCACGTCATGGCTCAAGGGTCACCATCAATGCAAGTAGTAGTCAAAGAAAAAGAGATAAGTCCAAGTCCTTCATTCCCCATATCGAAAGCGAATGTAAACAATACAAAGGCTATGAATACAAATGCTGTTGGGAGTAAATCGAACCATGGATCAAAGCAAGTTGGAGTTATACGGCCCATTCCTTCGTCGACGTTGAATGGAGACAGAGGACCATCCCCAGTGAGTAATTCTCCTATTAACGTTCCAAACAAAAGTTTGCAATTTTCTAAAAAGCCACCCTTGAGCCCAAAACCTATTTTTACCTCTTCCCCCAAAAGTTTGCTCACTTCACAAAAAGCTTCCACAATTGGGTCTTCAAGCGAGAAATCAACCAACAACCATGCTGACTCTCCGGAGCCAAGGCACATCGATGCCAGTATTAGTAAACAAGTGACAAATAGTCGAACGAAGCCTTCGGTGCCTTCAGCACAACCAGTGCAAAACCATGGCCTTATTTTAAACGGGAATTCTTCAACCGTTAGTGGTAATAATGCAAATATACCGTCCTCTCCAAGTCCTACCACTTTCGCCAGTGAAGGGACGGAGAAGCAGGAGACTACATTTCCAGTTGCCTTAAAACCAACGTCAAACAAATCCGTCAATAGTGTTAAGGAGCCTGTGGACAATTCAAATTGTAATGGAAGTGCTGCTCTCACAGAATTACAATCTGTGGTTCTGAAAAAGAGTAATGATGCCAATGTGAAATCCGAACAGAAAAATAACAACAGTGATATTGACAAAGTAATTAAGAATGTGCCTCAGGAGCAGAAAAAGGAACAGCAGCAAAACCTTAGTAATGGTAGTGTTAAGAAAAAAGAAGAAAAACAAAGTAAAGCACCTTCCCAATTGAGAAGTTATCAGAAACAAAAAAGTCAAAGTCAGTCCGGAAACGAATCTATGGTGTTCAATTTCACAAATCGACAGAAAGTGCCTGACTACATTGAAGATGACGGACTTCATAAACGTAAAATAACCTTAGATGGGACAGTAACGGACGAATCGCACGACGACACCGAAGCAGACGACACGGATCGAGTGGATGGAAAATTACTTCAGTTTGAAGGAGCCAATGTGATAATCAATGGAAGAAGCTCAATTCAAAAGAAACCCAAGTCACAAAAGGTGAGCCATTTATTTAGCAAAGAAATGCAGTTTTTCTGCAGCCACTATTATTGCACTTTCAAGGAAATGGAATTTTGTTGATCTAACATAAGATACAACTACCAGAGCAGCAGTTAAATTTTTATGGGCTCCTTACTGGCAACTCTGATAATTGTGAAACAGCTTTTTAAAATGTTTTAAACATTTTAAGCAATTAGAAAGATTTATCAAACTAAGTAGGAACGCTAATGATAATTTTTTACTATTAAGTTTTATCGACGAATGAGAATTGGCAACAAGTGTAAGTGACTGAAGTCACTGACTGCTCTTATGTCTCTATTCTCTAGGAATTTACTTGAGTAATGTTGTAAGTCATATAAATAATAAATAATGATTTTCTATATTTTTATTTCAGCTGAACATTTCGTTCAATGAAGAAGCGACGACTACATTTGAGTATCCTTCAGAGGCTTCCATTTTAGGGGATAGCAGTAGTGTTAGTAATGACGAAGTTGATAAAGACACATTACTTGGCCAAAAAACTCCAAATGTTATCAACAGCTCTGGGAGTAAGACATTTCATTTTTTACACTTCACTTATTTTCCTTCCTTTGTGGCTTTTAGTTTGGTGACCCATTTCTCAATGTTTTATACGACTTAATTATTGTCTAGGTGGTCTGGGTAGCTACACTCCGAGTAAAAGTAACAGTTTGTACCAATTGGGAACATATAATGAAAGACTCGTCGACTCCAAAGTGCCTGTAGGAACGAAAGATGAGAATACAGAACTGATCGAAGACTACTTAAAACCTGACACAGAATCGACAACTTGGAGCAACGAAATGGGGGCAGATATTCTATTCTAAAAATTCGAGTATGTAAATTAAATACTATAAGTTGTGCGCTTTATTAATATTAAGATCCTCATGTATCTGAAATTCCATTCACATTCACTTCACACATCTATTACTATATCACTTTGTATTCCAGTTTCAGAGCTATTTATTCCAGTAGTGTTGCAATTGTGATGATAACGTTGCATGTTACTGAAATAATCCTTATTGTGTAATCATCATCACCCATTTGTATTGTAATTGCAAAACATGTGTCTATCTTTGTATGTATTATAGGATAGGCTTACTTTTAGTGGTATAGCATCGTCGTTACTCGTCACCGTGTAGTGGCAAGGTAATGATGTATGCAATAACACAACGCTTGCCTATAAACTCACTCATAGCAGTAGGCAGTATGATTATAATATTACGATGGTCAAATTGTAATGACAATCAGATCTCCTTTAGCATTGGCTCTGTTTGCAGATTATATTCCTTTGTGTATAATGTATGTATTATTGTTTTGACCTGGGCAAAAAAACTACCGATGGAAATTAACTATCCTTCACCATTCCAAACGCATGCAGGCGATGATGATAAAGTGAACAATGGAAGTTTGGTAGTAGCGTAGTAATATTAAGATTACATTTATTTATAACATGTATAAATCCCATTTGATAATGGTGTGTATGCTTTTAGCAGTCATTTAATAATTGTTGAAAACAAATGTCACATTTAACTCGTAGAGACCTAGTCTGAAAGCTGATAAGCCGTATTTACACTGTCTTTAAATTGTCTAACAACCATCAAGTACCTTTATTATTAATTACATTATTGTTGCATGCCTGATATTTCATGATTTATGCTGACACTGTTGTTAAAAGCTCCATTGCCTGATGTAGCTTTTGCACTGCACATATCCAGGGACCATTTCGTTTCATTCCTGTAATATAACAAAAACAAAACTATATTAGAACTGTTATCATTCAGTGTAAAAGTAAGAATTTCCTTTTAGTAATTCGTGCTCAATTGTTTCTTCCCAGTCCCCATCCCGTTCCCCACCTACTAGCCTCCTCCAGGGTAGACGCCAAATCTAGGTAAATAGTGTATTATTTACATAGAATTAGTAGAACAAACGCATAAGAGTGCATACAACCTACCTAGTTTACCTACCTACTATATTATAACTACTAATAGATTAATGTACCAACCACTATGTATTTAACTGGGTGTCTAGCTACATGACGATGATATCCTAATTATCTGTAATTGTTCATAATATTATGTTTGAAATTCAAAGTCTTTTATTGGTGATCCAAAGTTGATTACTGGAAACGACGGAAAATAAGTATTGAGTATTAGAATTTACATAATAAACTAATAAATATCATATAATAAAATTAAAATAAATATGTCAAGCAATGCCAGAAAAACTGTAAACTGTAGTATACAATATATAAATCAAAACAAGGTAAATCGATTTCTACTATGTATTCCACTTTAAGATTATTACGTAACTTTGTATTTATAAAATGTCTATTGTAGAATATGTGTAGGTGATCAGATCACCTTCTCGTTCCGTAATGTTGTAAGTATTTATTTGATGTTAACATTAATATTGATCACTAATGTGAGTGTAATTTAAGTAACAAAATATTTTCATTCCGTAAAAGGTGTAACATAACAGTGCACAACGATGTCGTTCTGTAAACATGTCACGCCATTATTACAAAACTATGTATCTTGTGTCTATGAATGATTTTCATTGTAATAAGACTCTGAAATTCATGTCGTGCGTAAATATTGTCTTTGTACTTTTTTAATTGCAACTTCTACCTTTATTAAATATGTAGGTTTATTATAATTCACACAATTCAGTATGCTATATACACGTTTAGAAGTCATGGAGCATAGCAGACATGCTCAGGTGTGCAACTCTCTTTATTCTTAACATAGGCAAAAGAAGATATCTTTTCAATCTTGACAAAGATCTGATATGAGTCAGTGGAAAGGACAAGGCACAGTTGTTGTCCTTTAAAAGAGGACACCCAACCAAAAGACAAAACAGAAAAGTTGCTCTCTACGTAATTTTATAAACACCTTTTATTACAAAGCATATTATTATTATAGTATTACAATTGCATAGAATCATATAAAAGGCATGGATTCAAAATATTGAACTTGAAATATTATAGTCTTAAATAGAACAACATTTTTTGTTTACTCTTAATATTTTTACAAAGCTACGATTTTGCTTTATTAATCGTAGAATATTATTATCATCATTACGGCAAATGACAGTCGCAATGAAATAATGAATTTGTACAGCGACCGAAGCTAGGACAGTTTTTTCTGTTACTTGAAGGATGAAGAGTAATATTCTTCTTCGAGATCATAGAGGTCTGTCGCCATGTCATCTCTTAGAGTCATCAACTTTCGATCACACTCCACTTGTTTCTGCTTGAAAAGATGACTATTCTGAACAATGGCTTCATTTACCGATGGGAAGTCGTTTAAAATTAAGTACTGCTTAATGTCAGCCACAAGTTTCATGAGAGACTCTCCTGCTCGTACCTGTTAAAATAATAGTACAAACACAGCATAAAGAAAGGGAATTAAGAAATCTCATCTAAAATACAGTAATGTTACAATACATCATGTATTCCTTGGTTCATATGCTGCTGCGATACGAGCATGGTGTTGTTATCAACGAATGTCTGCTGAAAACAGTTATGTGCTTGCTCCTACTCATTCATTGCATTTTCTCGTTCCACTCTAGCAATTTTTCGAGCAATGAAATGAAGATAGGTAAGGTAGAATAGCAACAGCAACAATGATCTATGCCTTACTTTAGTTTGAGTGAGTAAAATGTATAAGAAATGAATGCGTGTTGTTCAGCATACATACAGTTGTTTCTTTGTACAGTTAATTGACGCTAAGGTGCCATGCTTATAATAATAATACATTAGTAGATGTTGGGTTGGCAATTTATACAAACTAAAATAACATGTCTACCATATTTGCAGCTCTCACAGCCATTTCAAAATGATCTTCATCCGCTTGGGTAGCTCTAAAAACTTGGCCTTCACTCTCGATACGGGCCAATTTGATGATCTCTGTTGAAAAGAACAAGAAAGAGTTGCTGCAGATTACAATGAAATTGATAAATGAAAGTGCAGTTTTAATTCACGAGCAGCTACTTAAAATAAACACCTTTGTCGTCTACGATTAATCTCCGGTATCAGTGTTGGATAGCTTTCATTTCAAAATCTTTCTCATCTTAATTATGGTTTAGTCAGCTTTAGCTGTAACCGTCCTTTATCTTCAATCAGACAAATCAATCTCAGATTGCGAACTTTTTATTTTTATTCAACTACAGCATACCTTCTTTAACATGAAAATGTGCTCTCTTAAGCAAATTATTGTAAGTATACACGACACGAATATTAAAACATTTCGATCTTTGTGCCCTATTTGCAATTAATATCAAACATTCGAGTATTATTGCACTATTTTAATGCTAACCTAACTGCAGGTGCATGCACAGAATAATGATGAGCAGAACCTAGACACACAATTAAATTTGTGTGTCTATATAGGTACAACAAATGAAAGGTTGCTCAATTTATTGCTTTTTACATTTTCTGACTTTTGAGTATTCTTTGAGTAGGCATAATAGTCCTCTTTCTACGCTAACAAATGGCTGTTTTCTTACCAATAATTTTACTTAAAGAAAGCCATAATTATGCAGTTCACACTTCACACTCTACGCTACGTATTTTTAAGCTACTTTACCGCTACCTCCATATAGAAACTATATAGAAACGTAGTTTAGCGAAGACGAATATGACACATGCTCCGTTGTAAGTACACTACGTATATAGAAACGGTTATAGAAATTGTAAATTTTGGTTATATTATACAGCTCATCTTGAGCAATAAATTAGCCGACCATGAAAATACGGCCATTTTTCTATCTAGGGTGCGCGAGCGTCTGGGGAATGTGGGGAAGGGAATGAAATATATATAAATATTCAACACAAGTTTTGTCTGAAACTTATGAACTTTGGAATATAAGCACAAAATACACAATAAAGCCATTTTTCAACCTAGGTGACATCTGGGGTAGGGGTGGGTTAAATATGTAGTTTCTTCTGTATACCAGCAGTTGAACAAATATGAAACTTGTATAAAAAGAATTGTAGCAAATTTTAATGTCTACACATCTCAAATGCATTTTATCTCTCATCTATGCAATTCAATACGTATCTATAGTGGTACGTATTGAATTAATACACTAAATACACTTAATCTGGAAAGTTTCATAGTATTTGGACAACCTGTATTGTATGGAAACTAAACATCCTCTATCTAGATTATAGTTACCTACAAATAACCTAACCTAAAGGTAGGATAGGATGCTGATGTAAGTAACTGCCAATTTGACAATGCACTTTTTCAAACTTGAAAGTGTAAGTAACCCTTTCAAATAGTACCTCCCCCCCCCCCCCACGGGTATTAACCAAAGTGCAAGCATCATCTTGGCGTTTTCGTTATCAATTCAGAGTAAGACCGAATTTGGAGACATCATACATGTCGGACAAACTGTGCGCATAAACAGTCAGACTGGTTACTGATTAACAGACTTCATCAAATGTTTTAGCATAACTGGGCCGATTTCTTTGACTCAAAATACAAAGTAGGTACTTTCACTACTTTCCATACTTTCCAATCCTAAAAATACAAAACGCTCAATAAAATACCCAAAATACAACATGTAGTATTTTTCCAAACTGCAAATATGTTTTTTTTTTAATTTTATACTGTACAGTTTACAGCAGACTGAGCAGACAATCTATATTGCTTATATTTTGTCTTTTAAGTCCGCTGTAGAGGACTTTCTGAATATACCCGGCACCCGGAGAAAACATCGCCTTACAATCTCAGCTGTTTACCTCAAGCTTCACTGTATACGTGAGCGAAGTGCAAAGAAAGACCACACACACCTATGATTTTAAGGTGATGTTTTCTCTGGGGACATTCAGAAAGTCCTCTTTTGTTTAAGTGTCCGAGAGTCCGAGTCTTGTAAATTTTAAATGTCTAGATACCTGAAAAATTATCCACCATTGACTTGACGTTGTCTTTTAAACGTTTGTTGTATGCCTTAAGAAGGGCCTCCTTTCCTTGCGAAGCTCCTGCTCGATTTGCTTGAGCCATTTATTTCCTTTTTAATGAACTGTTAATCAAAATAGTTAAAAACTATATTATTATTTAACTTCCAGTTTTTGAGCCGAACAAGTCAAACTACCATAATAAAATTATTTTATACAATCCTCATCGTTGAATTAATCCCTCACTCTTACATCGTGACTTCAAATAAACATCAGCGGCAAAACCAAAACAATACCTGAATAATAATATTTATAAACACCACACACACGTTGACACTTAACACGTGCGAAATCGAAATTCGAAATAAAAACAGGTTTGTGCAAATTGTGCAACTGCACTGCAAAGCGGAAGGAAACTAATCGTGTGAAAGTTTAGTGTCATAATCTTGCCGTGTCGTCATTCAATTGTATTTCGATACGGACCCGGACAACTGACAACGTAAACTAAACGTGTGAGTTTGGAATTTTATGGAAGTCATCAAATTCTAATTTATAAGATCTAAAGTGTTAGAGCTATAAAATAAGAGATATAATATTGAGATAAAAAGTTGTTTATGGATGTTACAAAACTCTAAAACAAATGATAATTTTAAATTTAAATTTTTTACAATTACTTGAATAAAATCCACATACTGTTTTTCGTTTTATTTCCAGATGCCGGATGGTGTAACCCGTATTGGAAAATCATCAGATATACAAGATCGAAAGCAATAATTGCCAAAACATCATGACGTCTTTGATAAAACATTTATTTTATACAGCTCCAGATTTTTGCCCTTCTTGTGGTTCTATCTTACAGACGCCAACTGGTGGTTCCTCAGACAGAGAATGCAGCGTATGTCGCTGTGATATTGGTGACAAAGGTATGCCATGTCATAAAGCATAAAGAATTCAAGAAGCGCATGATAATTTCTTTCAATTCCAACACCTCGCGTCCTCCTATAGCTTGTGTTAAGATAACTAAATTATGTTTCTAAACCATTGATTGACTTTAATAAAATATTTCAGCCTTCAAGAAAGTTACGTACAGGATCCATTTTAACAACTTAAATGTATATACGGGGGATGAAGAAGATGGAAAGAAATCAAAAACAATGCAGAAAAAGGGTATCACAAACATAATTAATATTTGTTCTATCAGTTATGTTTATGCGTCCCTTTCTGTTAGCTCTATAGCTTTGTTTCTGTCTGAGAGGCGACGCTGACAGGGCATTCCTTCAGTTTAAGATTTATATTAAATTATTCAGTATAGCAAAATGTAACCCGTAAAACACTGTTGAAGCGACCATGCGCATGCATGCAAATTTGGGATCTTTCGGCTTTATGTTGAAACAAACAAATGTTCACTTCCACCAAATGTGGTTCAGAAAACGTAGGACCACAAATGAGGTTGTTTAATAGAAAAATAGTCCCACCGTATACCCTTTTCTCTTGTTTGATACTACACGGCGAATCGTGGTTCGCTCATTTCCCTGGAGTAAATGGGTTTTCTCCGAATATTTTTTTATTTAATACTGTCTCACGTGACCCAAGTGAGATTGCCTTATAGACAGTAAATAACATCAACGTGAATTAAATGATTAATTGTAAGATTAATAATAAGCATTCGACTTTCTACAGTATGTATTATTTAACGTTAATGTTAAATAATGGTGTTGGAAGGATATTGAACCTTTAATTACTGCTAGAGCTACTTCTGTGCATATATAATTTCTGTTAGTTTCAAATTTTTGAATGGAATATTTTTACACAATGTTCTGAGTTCTGGTTCTGATTGTACCTCTTGCCCCAATAAAAAATCCAATCACTTTCATAGGATAACTTATCTTATCTCATCACTTCTATCCTAATTGCTCGCTGTACAACAGTCACTGGGCAGTGGTCGTAGTTAAAGGTTAACCTATAATAAAATAGTATTAAGTGTAGTGTTTCAAATCACAATTCCATGTCTATAAATGCAACTAACCTAACTAACTTAGCCAAACGTTTTGTGAAAAATGAGTTACATAATTGTGAACCCCTTTACCTTTATTATTTGCAACTTTAGGACAAAACGACGAGGCTGAAGGACCCATAGTAGACAGAGAATGCAAAGAATGTGGACACAAACAAATGAGTTACGCGACTCTGCAATTACGTTCTGCAGACGAAGGGCAGACTGTTTTTTATACTTGTGTTAAGTGCAAGTAAGTTTAATTTTTAAATATCTTTTACATGCGGTTTTTTGTGATAACTTCAATTCAAATGTAACACAAATCTTCATATTTTGTTGTTATTTACAGATTCAAAGAAACAGAAAATTCTTAAATTGACTCGTGAGGCTGATATCACTTTTGAGACAAAAACATATTTGATACATATAAAAATGTTATTAAAATAATAATAATAATAAATAATGATAATAAATCAATAATTTAATTTAACAAATAAAGTCTGGACTATAAATGCCATTGTCATTTGAGATCCCAAAATTCACTGAGTGTGATTTCTGCTTAAATAGGTGTGTGAAGATAAGTAGTTTTAGTTTTAGTGTCTAATGTTAAAGAATTACACATTACATAAATAATTAACATATTGTTAATTTTATATCTGTCAATAACAAATAATTTGAATAGAATTTTAAAGTTAAATACGAAACAACATAGGCATTTTATATATATATTACTAGCGAGATGTATAGTTACCCGGTTCAAGTGTGATAGTTTCAGATATAATTCATCAATCAATAGCGACATCATATTATTTCATACGTTTGTCCATTGTTCATATGGACATTAAAAGCAAAATTATTGAGCGAGCAGTACACAAGAATATATCTTGCACTGAATCAGCAATAAAAAATGATTGAGGCAGTAAGAGTCTCAAAAATATTTTATTTAGCTTGTGGCAACAATGCGAGAATATAAGATTGCTAAAATTGATATCAATCATCCAAATCAAATATTATTGTCAAAGATAGCTAACTACTATAAACACATTACTTCTACAATTGATATAATTGCTTTGTAATATTACACGAATAAATGCTTTGGTAATATTATTTGATTCAAGTTTTTAAGTAATCTGACCAGGGAGCCAGATTGATGTAATACGCAAAACAGGAAAAATTGAATATGGACAATATTTTAATATCCGCAATTAATCTCTTATCAATTAGTAACCCTGTTTATTGACTTCACTTGAATAAAAAAATTAAATTATTAATTACTGTCAAAAATATCTAAAACTAACAATAAGTATTAGGACTTCAACCAGTCAATCTATCTTTCTAGTACCACTTCAAATAACGAAGTCAAACACAATCACTCGTGAAACTATATAATATTATTATATGTTCGTGTAATCTTATCTTCTAATCTCCTTTACGTACTTTCAACAAGAAGTATAAAAATGTAATCGTCTCGAATTTACCGTCGAGAATGACTTCTTTCGTACGGTTTTCTATATTTATCAGAATGATTAAACCTATTTTGTCGGAAACCTGCACGTCTTACATTATTCGCGTTAGCATTCAGATTGTTGTTGCCAGCAATGCTGGACCCACCAGGATTTCTGGATAACATACTTGCTCCTTTTTTGCTTAGTCCAGGGCCAGCCAAGTTGAAGTTGTCGTTATCGCTTCCTTTTTCCCGTTCCATTGCTCTTAATTTCGCTTCAATAGCACTTATGGTCTTTTCTTTGCTTATGGGTGTCTCTGCTGGCTCTGTTCTTATCCCCAGTGCTGGCAACCGATTTTTTATCTTTTCCTCGTCATCCTGTGATAGGTTATCATTTTTAATTTGCTTTTAAACAGACACTAAAACCAAATAAAACATCATTTTTACCGTGTAGTTTTGAGTAGCCTGGTGAGCCCAACGAACTACCACATATTTTTCGAGGATTTTCTTCCCATTCAATCCTTGAAGACATTTAGATGCATCTTCAGTATCTTTGTACGTAACAAAGGCGTAGCCTCTAGGTAAACCTGCATTTGGACCCGATCGATGGAAAAGGAAGTCGAAATTGTCGATAAGGCCGAATCGTTGTACCAATTTCAAAAGGTGAAACCCATATATCAAGATACAAAATAAAGGCAATCATTTAATGCACTTCATGTTATTTTTAGCCAGAAAGAATGTACAGTAACTGTTAAAAGGAAGCATTAAACAACAAATCTAACGTTTTGTAATATGTAATAATAGTAATAAGTACTGTAAACTGACAACTAAGCGCACAATACTCAAAAGTGTTACTACGAATTATTTTGATGGAAAATCCAACAGGCAGAAAGCTTAAAAGGAACTTTTCGAATGATACATGAGTGATGTATTTCCATAAATAATTGTCTGGCAGATAAACGATAGAAATGTATACCATCAATAATTAATTACAACTACCATTAAATAAACGCTAGTTTAAAAAATGTGCTTGTATATTTATAGTTTATGTATTCGTGTTTACAGCTGTTTTGTTATTTTCCGCTTATGGAAAACGGAAAAGTTAATGCTACTAACGGTAAAAATATTATAAAATTATTTACTCGGTTAATTTCGGATCCAAGTTGCCAATCCACAGCCTTAAATCATTAGCTTCCTCATCTGGACCGCCGTCTTTATTTCCAGTGTCTTTTTCAGAAGATGTACATGGATATGATAATGCCGACGAAACTGACGATGATGACGATCGTTCATTCCCACTACTCATCTTTACTTAATTTGCAAGTATTTTCAATGTCTTCCCATTTAACTGTTTAACTGAAACTAAATTAAAAACAAAAAAACTTCAAAATTAAATAAAGACGCACATTAATGATTAATGCTAATAATTAAAGTAAAATCAAAGTGCAAATTATTGAAATATCAATAATATTTCATTATTACCTGTATTAATGTATTTTTAACTTTATTTTCTATTAAAAATTGGAAAAATTAATATTGTAATCGACTGGACTCAATTGTAAACAGCTGAATTTTGATAAACCCCGCCAATAATAAAGGTGCAGTATAAAGCCGTTCTCTGCAAGCACGGCCGTGTATATTTACCAACAAGAAATTACATCGACGGAAAAATTTAGTATTTCCTACGCAAGAGGCTACCCTACTAACCCTACTATGCGCTTTGTAGTGAACTCGAACACTCGATGTAAGAATGAAATCTTAAATAATTCAATATAAAAAATAAAATTGTAAATCATCAATGGTCATCGATATTCATGGGATTTTCCGAATTTTCCTACTTTTCCTATTGTATTTCATGCAAATAACTAACACAAAAAAGCCATCGTTGAAATTGTTACCGCCTTCAAGTACGAGATAAGAATGACTATAATGTAAATTACATGATTTACATACAATCTCTCAATTTTTATGCAAATTATTTTTTGGGAACACTAACTTTCAAAGCCTAGGTGTTAGTATTAATAACAAACAGTTAAAATAAATACGCATTAAAGGCAGAAATATCTTGCAAAACAAGTCCGTGAAAAAACGGTGAAAACTGGAAACGAACCATGCAAGAAAACGTGTGCGACTTTCTCTTCTCCATATTGAATGCATATAGTAACTTTCCTCGACGCGAACCGTGTACTGTTGTACCTTGTATCGTATCTACGTCTATTGGTTTGAATTGAACTTTGCAAATACGTCCACATAACATCAAAATTTAACATTTTTATGTATGCATTTCATACTTAATCATCTTCCCTGTTGACATTTCCCCAAAACTCCCCAACCCTAAACGAACTTCAAAGCGTGTATATTCAGTTTCAGCAATGTAAACACAATTATAAATAAATATTGAGATATCGAGAATGAGAATTGGCACTAAACAACTACAAGCAATTATTATGTTTTAAAATATCATACAGAAGCCCTATTTGATAGTACCAGAGAAGAGTGAAGAGGTTAGTTAAGAGTTTAGTTAATAGTTATAATGGCAATAGCTACAGTATACAGTACAGTAATAGATAGCCGTATATGTATGTAGGATAAATTAATCTAGTCTAGTCTAATAATTATACAATACCAAAAAAATGAATATTAAAGTAAAAAAGGTGCAAGTGGAACACGTGCTTATTTTCGCAGTTAGCACTAGACAAGATCTACAAAGCAACTACTTTATGCAGTAGGTTTCAATTGTCAGTATTAATTTACCATTTACAGCTAGTTCATCTTTAGCTACTATTATAAATAGCTACGTAGTTTTTTCTTTAAAATCGTGCATGACCCTATGCGGTATATATGTTATAGCCCCAGAATCAGTGCACAATTAGTCAACTGTATAATATGGTATATAGGCAATCAACGCATAATACATATAAATGTAGGTAAGAGCAAGTAAGTTACTTAAATTACGTAAATTGGCAACTGAGAAGTCCCAAGTTGGGACTTCTCTAGTGTCCCGGAACCCTTGCATGGCTACTGGCTAGGGGTACACAATAACATTTGACCCGTTTACTTAGGATTTAGACAAGTTTGAACGAGCCTAGGTACTTTTAGCTCTAGGCAGTCTTGTAAGTATACTGGAATATTTAAAAAACTATCATTACCTGTACGTGCGTACACTATAAACAATCATTACGCACTCCATACTCTTATTTTATACACATACTTTACATACTACTTTACTTACTAACGACTGTAGCGACTAACACATGCATGTTTTATGTATGTAAATGAAATATACATAATATGCATGTGTACTCTGTGTACAAATGTAGATATTTTATACGCACAACATCACGCATACCGCACACCTGTTGTTGTCGCTGTCTCCTTATTCTACCTCTTCCATAGTCATCCACATCCATGCATCTTCTTTTCTTATGTTGTCTACAGCGGTGCAGTGCAGTGAGAAGTGTCTTCCAAAACTAAGTAGTTAAAGTTATATTTTCTATTATTTCACATTAAGTTAACAGTTTTGTTCAGTGTGGTAAATTATTTCTTTATAAGTCATAAGTTCATCTCAATCAAAAATATAAACAAACAATCAGAGAAGTAATTATTCATAATTAGTGGTCTGCTAAAACTGCTAATTCCCTGCTGTTCCGGTAAGCGTGAGCTATTGTTGATGTTGATTGTGTTGTGCTTGTTTTTTTCTAATTGTAGTACATTAATTAAATATTTGTTAGTTGATATATGTACAATATTAATATAATCAATATAATTGATATTTAATGCTAAAATGCCATTTTTAGTATTAAACACGAATAAATACCACGATTTAATTTTATCAAGATTACTGTTGTCCTTAAATAATAAGTCACTATATAAATGTCAGTTTGTTAGTTTAAAACATTTAGTTTGCTGAAATAGTTTGCTTTTATTGGCTGTATTAAGTAAAGTAAATATTTTATCAATAGTGCAATTTGCAATCAATTGTAGCTTGCAATTTGCAAGTTTGTAAAAGTTATTACAAGTATATTATATTTTGTTATTATTTGTAGGACTAGTACTATGTGTATGGTGTACTAAATACTACTGTACTACTAATAATAATAATCCTAAAAGCCAACTTAAGCCACTAAATTGGCTGAATTTATATTAATCCTTTCTAATAATCTATACAGACAGAATACAGGTAGGTAAAGGCACGTAAAGGTATAAGGTTGAAATTGAAGGTGTGTGAGTAATGTGTATACAAACCCATTCAGAGCCAATGTATACACTTGTTGTTAGTAATAGTTATAGTGAACTGAATAGTTGAACACAATTAGTACATATACATATATACTTGTCCATCTAGTAAAGCACAAGATCCTTTTGTGCTATTATTTGCAAATAAACTCTCCTCTCCTCTATACCTTTCCAACTGTGTACATTCACTAAACACTCTGCACTTACACTGCACACAATCTCAGTGCATTGCGTCATTGCGTGTTCAACTTTCAAATAATTGCAGCTGCACTTTTGTTTGTAATTAGTTAATTTTTACTTAATAAATTATTTATTTGTCGGTCACAGTCACCCTACCTCCAACTTCCAACCTCACTTCATCTTCGTGCCTCTACCTTATACTTTACTACCTGTTTGTTCGGTTCATTCTCAAACCTTCACATCTACTTACACTTCCACAACCTATAATTAATCAACATTTCATCTTCAATATTCAGTTTGGAATCCCTGACCTATCTACCTGTTCACAGTTTATTCAATTATTTTTCTAATTCAAAAATATTAAGAATCTGCAAGACTACGAAAATGTACTTCTGGATGTGTGCCTGCAATGTCTGTTTGTGCAATATGACTTCATTATAAAAGTATTTGTTTAGACAAGCAACGCAAACGCAACAGGTACAAGTTTGTTCCAGTGAAGGTTTATTAATTACATTATTGATGTTGCAAAAACTTTGTTCAGGATTAGCAAGCCTACTAAATTACTGTAAACTGGGATTTTAGTAAAAGTGTTAGATTATATTATTAAGACAACAACTGACAGTAATTTGCATAATGTAAGTTTTGAATCGAACTTTATTTTAGATTTGGAAGGATCGTTCTTTGGATTTTGTACTGGACTGATTGGAAAAGTATGGCCGCTTCACTAACATTTTAACAAGTTCTTGGAACCTTGGATTCGTAAGTTAAATCTTTCCTTCATTTCAAAGCACACATCTGCATTACATTCTCTTAATTATAAAAGTAACAAGTAGTGTTTTGTTGGGCTGTCTGCTCAAATGATGTATACAAACACACTTATAGCTGATTTACTTTCACGAATATCTTCCACTTCCTGACCATTAAATTTTACCTTGTAGCAATATACTATTGTAATTTACAGAAAATGATGGATTGTTATTTAAAGTAGTATGTAAATTCTTATTATTTAAACTATTCCAAATAAATCATGTCTGTATTAAGTGTCCATTACACGTTAAGACAAGGTGACATTCTGCTTTGAACTTTAGTATTAATTTGTATAAGTAATTCCTTCACTTTAAGCTTTAATACCATTAAATAACTGTGTGTATTTATATATACATAGCCTAAAGGTAGTTTCAAGGTTCTTAAATAAATAGAAGTTTTTATGATCCACTTGGAGATAATAAAGTAACTGTCTGAAAATTCGGAGTTCATGCGATATGAAATGGAACAGCTAAAAGCTTAAATGTTTTGCGAGGCAACCTCTCAAATAGTAGTCTCACTCATTCATGAGATGACACATAATGACTCATTCATGACTATGACTGCCTATGATGGAATGAGCCATTGTATGATAATCTCAAACATCTCCATAATAATATGAAATCTGGGCTTATTGAAGTAAAATCAGGCATTGAAATGAAGCGATTCAGGTCTAAACATCCATATTTTTGTAGTTACAGCTAGCAATTATTAACTAAGCGCCACAGCTTGTAATAATTCATATACTGGATGTGAATAGTTTATAGTTGACATGCTTCAAAAATTAATTGTTGTTAATTACATAGTTTAAGTATCTATCTTCAATCTTTAGACATCATATAAAGTAATGTACATAGTACATAGATAAATAATTATTTATTATATCTCTATTAAGAAATGAATATTCTTCACTCACGGTAGTTCTATTATTCTGTTGCTCAATTCAGTATACAATGTCTAATACATAGTATTATTTGTTCACTATGCACACATTAAATTCGGATTTTTAAAGATTTAGTAGTGATAATGCTATCACGATCACGGCGCAGAGCTCACTGTTAAGAGAAAGCTAGCATCGCTGGTCTAAAAGCTCCAATAGATTGGAGAAATAAAAATCGAATCGAGTTTATAAATGCTTCTCGTCTCGATTCATGATTTTGATTTATTTTATCTTACATTCGCGTTCTAGTTCAGATAGGTCAGCAAGGTTAGTGTTTAGCATACTGTTCCTACTTAAATGGTGCATGTTGTTTATGTGTGTTTTTGTGCAATTTATAGTACAAACAATTTCAAAGCACACATCCAGAAATGTACTATAGATACTATCCTCACATTCCTATAATTCCAAGCACAAAACGTGTGTGTTGTTGTTAATTTACTAATCGTAAGTATGTTTTGCAGATCTACATTCTACATTTAATTGCGAATGATAGAAAACACTTTTATCTGTAATACAGTTGATTCTGTATTACAGTTAATATACATGAGTCTGGCATTTAATTAGGAAGTATATTATATCAATCTTCTCTGAATAGCGTGCTGAATCGAAGCAAAGATCAATTCGCATTAAAACTTGAGATCTTAAATAGGAACTAGGCTGGGACGTATTTAAATTACAACATTATATATTTAGTATATGATCTAAATAATATTTTAAACCTAATCTACCATGTTATATTTATTAGTCATACCATACCGATTAAAAATGACGTTTAGTTTGTAGTAATAACTTGCAGTGCAAGTAAATGCAGAAATAAAGCCAACAGAACCTTAACCCCTGCCCCCGAATTTCCTCGTCTCAACTATACATGTCAGGAATAAGGATTGATTGAGTGGTTCATAAATATATTTGTATTGACCGATTTGCGTACCACAAGTCTTACACTATTTCTGCTAGTAGTTACCCTTTTAGTTTTGTTTACTAAATATTTCCATAACTTAAAATGTTTATTAATGATTAAACCAAAGTTTGAAATGGTCATAATCTTTCCGTTTACAAACTACGGTTTGCAGAGACAGGGAAGTTTGCGCTTTCCTCGAGTGTCGGTGTTGTAGCTTCTAATTCTAACTATTCTGTATACGATGTTGGTGTCAGATTGTTGGCTATACGAAATACCAACATAAAACTTATAATCCTAAATAAGCTGTATATCTGCGTGATAAATCATATTTATTATGCATAATAAAGTATTTTTTTGTTTATGCTCCGATTGAGTTCTGCCATACCCAAAATGGTAAACACATGTTTATAACATGGGTTTTAACCTAAAACTTGTCAGTCAGACAGATTTTGCTGCATGACCGAAAATTTTATTCTTTTTCTCCAAAATGATTTCTTACTTTCTGTGTAGTATAAAGATTCACACTTTATTCTTATCTCGTTATTTGTATATTATGCTGACCGTAGGAATAGCAAGGAAGTGGAGTAGCAATACCTGAATGATGCTTTTTGGTAATAAATGTGTACTGCAGCAGTAAATGTTTATTCAGTCCTTGACTTATCTTATGAGATATTGAAGCACATTATAATGTTCTCTTCACTAATATCTTTCCCTGAATAATAACAGTTTTTGTTAGGGAGATGACAGTGTTAGTCAATGAAACATACATGAGAAACATACTTTTGGATAAAGGGAGAAGAAGAAGACACGAGTTGGGCTTTTTGTTAACTTATCTAGCGCTGCTGCATGCTATGTTCATCCGCGCCGTCATCTCTTCCCTATAAAATGGTATTTTCAATACCAGTTAGCTTTAGCTGCCCAGCCGAAAGTAATACTGGGCGGGCAGTGGGCAGCGTACTTGCCCGGAAGTTAAAACTTCGATTTTTCTATATTTCGAACATACACCATTGCAGACATAGTATTATTTCGAGTTGCTCTCATTGCGCATTCTCAGTCACTTTAATGGGCAAACCTTTTTCAAAGTGGAAGTGAACACTCCATTTTAAAAGCTGGAAGCTTTAATTCAGTCTCCATATTTAATAAAATCGCCCTGTTAATTAATATCTGTGGCTTTTAATATTTTAGAAGAGTAGTTAGAGCTTTAATAAGTTTAATCCCCCGACAGCGCATCAGTCAACATCACACAATACGTCATTAAAAAGCTATACCCGTTCAGCTTGGAAGAAATCGACAGCGCGTTCATGACATAGTTTTGCAAGCGATGATGGTGCGGTATGTGTGCTGATAGACTCACTGGTGACGAAATACGAACGATACTAAAATGTTACAAATATTTTGTTGTAGTTGTGTGTAGACAAGTTATAATGTATCCCGTAATGTAAAGGATGCTAACATTGCTACAGCATTTCATGTAGAAAATAATAGTGGTTAATGCTTTTCTTTGTATGTTGGATAGCAAACACAATCATATCTGTGTTCTGAGTATCTTCTAGCATTAAATCCTAATCCTAGAGCATATACTACTTTCACAGAGTAGAGGAAGCTACTTTTATAGCTATACGTTGGGTGAAACTAGCAATAAAACTAAAACCACAAACAGGTAAAAGCATGAAAATCTGCTAAAACAGCCTACGCCCAAATTTTCATTTCGTTAATATTTTTGTACATCATTCGCTGATACAAATTAGATGACAGGTAAATCACAAATAAGTATAAGAGGAAAATACTAATGTCTTTTACTGAATTAAACTGGGTCAAATACGTTCATAGACCCTGCAAACGTAATGTAACGGATGTAGTGCTGATTACGACAACGCGATTGTGATTACAATTCAAAATATATATGCACATGAAAATATTTGGCTGTAAATCCAATATAGTATTTTATTACATAAACCACAACCAGACTTTACGTTTATTACCTGCTTAATATTTTATGTGTATTTTTGTTTGTGTCATGGGTAGAAAGAACTGTATAAGGTTTATTAGTGAGTGCAATTTGTTATTCGTAGTACTTGTAATTAATTTTATACCGTACCATGCTGTGAAGAATGTAAATTACATTCTGTAATGCTAAATATAATTCTAATTAAGAACGGTTACATTTAAGTAAAGGTTAAGTGTAAGTGTAACCAAATTCATTGATATAAAATTTGGTGGAGAATTTAGATGTCTAATTAATCAAAATGTCATAATATGTAATAGTAGTACAGTTCCTATTCCTGATGTATGTATTGTGTATTTTATGAAGTAGCCTTAATGAATAATGAATCAAAACTCATAAATCATTTTAGGTAAAATTAAAATACACTGACCTACTTTCGCATTCAAATCGCAAGTTTCAATGAGTAACTGTAATAGATTCTTTGGTATTATTATAAGTTGTCCAACTGCAATTGAGAGATAAATCTCATAAACACGCATAAAAAGGGGTAATTAACTCAACTTTGTGTGAAATCGTAACTAATTGCATTACAGGTAAAGGAGTAAGTGTTCTGAAGTTGCTTCAATCCCAACTCACAATCAGAAACTAAACTTTTGCAGAGTGCGAATCGTTACATTACAAAAATATTCTCAAGGGGGTTTTGTTTTTAACTTAACTCTCCTCTTCTCCTGTGTAGTGGTTTAGTGGTTACATATCCTTGTATAAACTATATAATTGTATTGCGGATTATATGTATGGTGTGTTACGTACAGTATTTATCGATTCATTCATGCCAAAATCCTTCTAATGGCTGGACATAAAAACTAATCCTAAACTATTATTCCTTCATATATCTTTTAGAAAACATTAGTGCCAAATTATTTTTTACTACCTGTAGGTGTCCTCCATATTGTACAATACCTCCACAAAAGATAAACCTCTTTACAGTACTGTAAGTTAATTAGATATGAAAACCTGGAAACAACAGTCAGCAGTCTTAATTCTCAGTATGTGGATAGATAAATAAAAAAGGCGATTTCGGTCTAAAGTATGTACAGCTATAGATAATGAATTTGCTATAAAATACGCCAAATTCAGTTTTTTGGTAGATTAGTATTGTATGGATATTTAGTATTTACTATAGATACGTGGAAGACATAGTATTATCACATTCATGTAAGAATCTCATGTGGAAAAATGATATTAACAAACAGGTACGTGTATAGTATAAGTTGGAGAGCTGTGTGTCGTTCCTCTCTGACGTTTTATTGATATTTCTCTCGTGCTTGAGCTTCATACCTAGGTAGTTTGGTTTGTGTGAGTTATTAGTGTGATACGAGTAGATGTAGAAAATACCCCGAACCCAACGACCCCGCCTGCCGATTACAATCATTCCGTGTATAGAAGCAAGGTTTATTCCTTGGAGGGGCAGGGGTACGTTTATGTACAGATTACCATGCAGCCAAAGCCAAAGTCAGAAGAGTCTAGTCCATACACTGTGGATTGGATTCGTTTCATGTTTGTATTCAATGTGTACATCTTACCCGTACGTGCTATATACACTTGTAACATGAGTCGTAGGAAATAAAAGGTTCTCCAGCCCACTGCCACTTCTGTTGTGTTGATGTGACAATGATGGACATTCCTTATTTTCATTGAAACTACTCAATACGAGTTCTCTGTTTTTCTTCTCCTTTATTATAATCGCAAACTGCACGTTTTTACATGTGCTGCTCTTTCCTACTTTGTAACTGGGTGGTGGTATAAGTTCCAAGCTGATGGTTTCAAGACGCAACTATTTGTCCAAGTGTGTAGTTCACCTTTAAAGGAGCAAGAGCAACAACGGTTCTTGTGCATACCACATTTACTAAACAAACTTTGCAAAATTGTAAACTTTAGCGTTTGTCTTTCAACTCTGTTTCAGTAGCATTTTTATGTTTGAGTTGACACGCGTAGGAAACTGCTCTGTCCTAAGAACACTCTTGTACCTTACACATACACGAAAGTTATAGTAAATCACGGTGAAATTTAATAGAGAGAATTACATTTGTTTTTCGTAAACAAATAGGTGTCATTCTGAATTCCAATGATGGTAAAAGGTAAAGGTTCAAAATATAAAGGTTGTTATAAAGAGCTTTGTACTGTGGGAACGTTTATTGACTGTATTTGATTAACTTCTGCTATAATATGCTATACACATTTGAATACAGAGAACTTGCAATTAGTTAGCTACAAAGTGCATATTTTACGTTTGGAAATGTGTATAAAGGCATATGCCTTCTATAAGCAAAACTTTATTGTCCACTCTCTTTTGTTTTCATATACTACGATTTGTAACATTCGTATGTAATTGCGTGCAGTGACAGTGACTGATTGTTAATGCAAAGTAGAAGTTCTGAGTTGCGGAAGAGAACTTACTCTGTTCTGTGTGCATAAAAGCTACTTTCTCCTATCGTAGACGTACATTACGTTGCAAAAGTTGCTATGTTATGTAAAATAACGTAGCACATAATAGTTAATCTAATCTTACCTACAATTATCAGGCAAAATATAAAACGTAAGAGGACTGAAAATGTTTTGCGGTTGTGTGTGTAATCGGAATCTATAAGAACATATTAAGGCAGTATTGGATTGTCTTGTTCTGTTAAGTTAAAATTTGCTGTAGTTCTAAATTTGAGTCTTCTGATTATATGTGTGAACTTTCTTCGCTTTCTTCTTAACCGAAAGGTGAAAGGTGATTTCCTTCTTTTTCAATTTCAACTTATACATTTTTAAACGTGACCAGTACTGTGCGTTAGACGAATTTTACAATTCAGTTATAGTTATAGTATGATATAATATTATTGCATCAGTATCATGGTTATAGGAAAAGAAAGTTTTCTAAATATTTATATAAAAGGTAAGTTATTTATATGTTTGCTTGTGTATAATATACATACTGCATCTAAAGAAGTTTATTTTCTGCTCCGTTATACTGTGTTACGTACAAACAAGGAAACATATGCTTACGTAACCCACTTTCTCAGATCACATCGTCAATTTATTCCAGAGAAATTGCCTCCATAGGCCTTAAGGTATATTTCTTCTATAACTTCCCTGTGTACACGCGTGCAAACATCGCTGTAGTTTCATTCGACGATATGTTTTACAGTGAACTCACATTTATTGTGCAAATTTCTGTATACTTTGAGTAGAAACTGTGCTTAATCCAAGAGTAACCTGTGTTAAAGTTAGTGCAATACATAAAGGAAAGTTTTGTCGCTCGACTGCGATGTTTATTGCACATATTTTGGTGTGCCTATAGGCAGTAATCTATAACCTAGGCATGCTTGATTAGACATTACTTTCTCTGGGCATTCACAAATGCATGCAAATCGTCTAGTGAATTGTTAGGTAACTGCGTATTGCGTTATATAGTTGTAGTGTACGCAACTAATAAAAGTTCCAAGGTACGCCCACGTGTTTGTGTTATTTACACATAAAGATAATGCATGCAGTTCACTTAACCCTAACTCAAACGTCAACCGACAAACAATTGAAAGTGACGATATCTATCGCTTGATCAGATCCTATTTTGCAATAGAAAAAACAAATCTGGATATTTAAATAAATGAATATTAAGGCCTTAAAACAGAAAATCGTTTTTTGTTTGTTAGGAAAACTCACAAGGGTACAAGTATAATAATATGTTGTATAAAAATATTGTTTTACAAAGGGACACAGACAATTGTTTAGCTCGTCAAATATTTTTATTGGCCTTGACTATATTTTCATATATACTTTTGCCACGAAAACGAATCAATCGTCTCCGTCGAAATCGATTTTACAGTAAACTTTTTTTTCTAAACGTCGCAGTTAATTCTTAACCGCGATAGCGACATGCAAAAACTGCCCTCATAGACGTAGATAGTATGTATGTAGGTCCACTTGTTGTTCTCTAAAATTGTTAACTGCCTTGTATCATTATGCATTATTGAATTAGCGTCATCAATTTTTACTAAATTAACTTTTAATGTGCTCTGTTATAGTGTATCTGAGAAGATATCGATATTTATTAGCTAAGATTTATGTAAGTGACGAGTTCAATTCCAGTGGTATTTCATTGTGAATACAGAAACAATGAAAGAATTCGTTTCAGATTTAGAATTAGCGAGTTTTGTTTCGAATATTGTCTGTACCATTCTGATTAGGTACATCCTTAGCGTTTTTTCTTGGGTTTGCGGTTTACCAATTGAATGACAGTTAAGCGAATGGATTATACATAAAATGTGTATGAAGCAGTGGTAAAGTACATAAATGAGGATTTTATATCAGTATATTTCATGAACATAGAAATATTTATAACTTCTAATCTTTAGTGTTAGTCGTAGGTGATTTATTGTTTACTACAACTCGTACAACTCAACTTTACAACTTGTTTACAAAGAAGGAAAAAGGATCATACAATTAGTCATGTGTATTTCTGTGTACTTTGCATGTGATGTGACGAAGATGAAGTAACATTTGTTATTCGGAAGTAGATAGTAAGCATTACAATTCCCAATGGCGCCTTAAACGATTTATTGCATACTAAGCCTCAGCTTAAGCTGTGTGTCTTACAAAATACAAACATGTCACAATCACAAGACAGCATGCTATTAGGAAGTGGTTAATCTTGATATAGAATGCATTCATCGACTGGTGAAGTTATATTTTTGATGTAGTGATATATTAAATCTGGAGTAAGGAGATAAAAAGTACCTTTAAGTATATGGGAGTTTTAATAATGTGTCTAAAAAGGTAATTCGCATGTGTGGTCTCTAAACTTATTCGTCAACAACTTAGCAACTAACATAATAAGAACCGCAAGTTTATACGAAAACCTTGAAAGGGACAAAGTAGATTAACTGAAAGGTATAACATTACATCACTTTAGAGATATCACTACAATACAATACTCTAACTATCTAGTTAGTTCGGTTAGTGTAATGTATAATATACACTCATTTTACATTTGTTCCTTGAATAATTTAATGAACTCAGTCGAGGTGCGTGTTCTGTTTGTGTTGCTAATGTTGTACAATGTTGTGTTACCATATCCTCTTTCTGTTTAGTGAAGTATCAGTGGGTTGCTTTGTAATATCGGGCTATTAGTTTATTGCTGCCTCCATGCTGCAGTGTCGCCCATACATAGTAATTATAGCAACATACATCCAAACCTATAATAATGTAAATGTTCAATGTCTTGTTCGTGGAAGACATAGAATATTGGTTACTTATGTATTGTATTGTATTGCTTAAAAGCCTATGTGGCACTACTAGCACTACTTAACCATACAAACCAATGTCAATGCTTAAATTTCAAGTTTACTTTTGTAATGCTATTCAATTCCTATCTCTCATTTCTTAAGATATTATATAGGTATGTTTTACGTATAGTCACGGTTTACAAAGTTTACATAAGTAAATGAGTTGTTGTACTGCTGTCACGAAAGGTTGACACAGTAGACTTTTTTCATGTAAGTTAAGTTGAGAACATGGGAAATTTTATTTGGAGCATTTACTTACTTGTCCTTATAAATTAATATTTTATTACTGACAAACATATTTAATTCATACCTTACCAACCTTGCCTATCCGTGTGTATAAAGTATGTATTTAGGTATTAGGTAAAAGTGTAGATGCGACACATAGTGTAGGACACGTTGATATATATGATCGTATAATAATAATATGTTGTATATTTTTCTTAAAATTATTAACGTATAAGATAATGTTGAAGTCTGATTTTGACATTGTGTCTTTTCTTGCAGATTCGAAAGGTGATAGCTATCAACAACAGCCGAAGCAATTTCTGACGGAAATTCACTAATGGGTTGTGTATTCAGGGCTTCCATTTTACCACTTTCAACTCGTGTGTAAAGTACCTGCATGTTCTATCAACTCTCCAGCTTTCCCTTTTGATTTCACACCTGTCCGTCCTAAATGTAATGGAGTTCCATGTGCAATCAACTACTCGTTGTACTTTTTAAGAATACTTTTCATCGATTGTGAATTTGACTGTACCTGATCTTGCAACAAAGTGTTTTCTCGTCTAGAAGAGCGTGATATATTTATTACCAACGTTTAATAATACTCCCACGTAGAAAATACCTTTGCAGTAGCACCCTGACCTAAAAATACCCTGTATCTATATTCTGTTCATTTGTGGAGGTGAATTGAGAGTATTTGAGAAAATGAGCAATTGTTAAATGTTACCGTTGCAACTTAAGTCGAATGAGTCACATGGACTTATACAGCACAGGGACGTGTTCATCCAATTTGCAAATACACCGTAAGCTGTGTCACCTGCCACAACCTTGCGAAAATAATGGTTAGGTTCATCACCAAAAAAGATGACGAAACCAGAGGTACGTACACAGTTCATTTTCTTCCATTTTGCACTTCTTGAGCTACAAAATTTCATTTTTCATTTGACTACACAAGTAAACAGTAATTAGGCAGCTTAAAATGTACAGATAATGTGAATGACATTTTCAAAGTCGGGTGTTTGTATTAAGAATTCATAATCATATTATTTCTGTGCTGGTACTCTAACAGAATAATAAGATAAGAATTCAGAATTGATTGAGTGTAAGACAAATTTTTGTATTGATATTACAAATTGAATTGTGCGATTGGAGTGGGGAGTGGGGCTATTGACTGTATATTGGAAAAATGTGGATTTTGCAAGTACAATATTCAGATTCAGAAGAGCTATTCAGCTATTGTGGTAGTTAGTAAAATAATGATGTCTTAAATTATTTGAGAGCTTCAAAATTGAGATAGAGTGACAGTTGGAAGCATTTTGTCGGTTTTGTCTGGGAATGCATTGGCATTCTCCGTCACCATCGTCGTCGTGTCATTAATGGTGAAAAAGGGTAGACTTGCACAACGATATAGTCAGATAAGTGCATGCATGTGTTCGGACAAACTGTCATATCATTTATTCTGTCTTCATAATTTATTCACGCTTCCTTACATTTGCTTGGTTGGATGACGATGGATTACTTGTATGTTAAGGACTACAGTAGATAAGAATTTTTACTAAAGATAACAACGGTCAATCACGAATACTAAAGTAGAAACATAAGTGCGGCATGGGATGGGGCTGGTTTAACAGTTAGACTAACCTTGCATGTGTTTGTGTATGTATTTGCATTTTTTTATATCCTCTGACTTACTTTTATGTAGTATTTACACACGTCCAGTACTAAATGTCGTGATGGTGGCTATTAGTAAAGAGAGACTTTTAAAGGTGGACAAGTTGATTTGGGGAGTTTAAGTTATAGTACTTCGTAGCAATTGCAATTTTATAAGTCTTTAAAAGTGATGTGTGGGAAAATAATAATATATTGTAATGCTTATAGCGACTCACAACGAATGCAAGAGACAGGTTGTGTGATCGTAAAACTCACCTTGGCACGCATGAAGGAAGGTGGATTTATTGGACGAAACCCTGCGATCGACGACCAAACCAATATGTTTATATGAATGTGTATTTTTGCACTATACTTTTGTTGATTGTTAGTCAATAATCGTTATGAAAGGACGCCTACAGCTACGTGACGCATATTACATGTGTGAATAGCCGAATTTTCGGGCTCTTTGGGTGTTATAATCATGTTTGGACTACTTCGCTATTTGTACTAGTAATAATCTAAACTTATAGCAAGTTTTACTTTTTCTTTTCATAAGTGTGTTATATAGTATTTCCATGCAAAGGTATATACTTTGTAATATTATTTCATTAGATAGAGAGTACCACCTGGAATAGTATACACAAAATATATTAAAAAGAAGAAAAGCAAACACCTTGAAGTTCCAATGAATTTGCTTTGCAAAGGTAAAGGGTAAAGAACAAACAATGGGAACGTGTGTAGGGTTTTCTCCATATATATTTATTAGGAAAATTGGTATATGCAGGGCGAGAGGAGACTTGACGTCATTACATGAGTATTAGTTCAGCTTTTCAGTTCTCTAAAGTGTTCAGTGCTTGCTTACCAACTTTTCTTCCCTTTAGGATGCATGTTATTTCAAATTACCAATTCACAATTGTGGTTGCATTTATTGATTTCGTAGAAGAATATTATTGTCATTTTCTCATTTTAGTCACAATTTGATTATTATCTATTCACACTTTTTCACATTCATGTCAATGCCAGAGAAAGTACAAAGTCCTTAACCTATGTTAAGAACTCTTACAGACAGAACTGACAGAAGCATTTGCAACTATCTAAAAAATAGAAAATATTAATAATTCAGAGTACACATTCTCCATATCATTGCAAACATTGAAACATGCAAAACAGATACAAGAGATGTATTCTTGTGCAAGAGTTACCTATTAAATTTCATTTGTGTTGATGAATATGCTACTATGTATCCGTTCTCTCTAATGTTGAAGAATATTATAATTGGATATAATGCTGACAGTACTTTCTCCCCTGTTTGCAACAGTTTATTTAACATCTGCACCTTTATTACATTCCTAGTTACAAAGGTCAAATAATTGTATCATCTTTCGCCACTGAATAATTTAATAATTGCATGTGTGGACTCAACACATAAAAATGCTTTGTGGACAACTCACGTCACCCCAATTCATACATATTCTGATATTTTTGACACTAGCTGCATAAAGTGACTGATCTAGGAAGATTTTTGAAACAAAAAGCTGTCAGTTTTGACTGCAGTTCATGTAGGTGCACTTGAATATCGTTGAACGAGTATCTCTGACGAGAATTGAGTACTATATGCAAGACTGAGACTGAGACGATGGATTTGAGACACTCTGGCTGTGTACTTGTATCTAAAACTTTGTCTCACTCGTCGGCGTCTCTCGTTGGTTTGGTTTCTTCCATCCGTTTGAGACAGACAACTATGATTTTGGCCGTCTTAGATGGTTACATCGTGCTACCCTAGTTGGTGTCGCGAATATCCCACTTGAATGCAATATTTCAATATCTGACTTTCACCACGACCACTTTCTCTGCGAAACAAGACTCACCTACTCTCACCGTTTGTAAACTTTCTCTTTCGCCTCTTGTAATAACTGCATTGTTCACCGCTAGGTGAAAGGCCATTTCCTTCCATTCTTTATTACTTGATAACTAATGCATTTACTTTCCCTTTAACGTTATTGCTGCTTAACGCATTTTAATGGTATTTTTCTTTGTATATTTTTTGTAGATTGTATTCACGATACTATTCAGAGTCCAATGGCAAATTTTATACATTTACGTACAAAATACATGTTACTATGAACTAAATTACCTATATACAAAGTTATAAGTATATGATCTTATAGTGTTCGTTAAATGTTGAATAAATGCATGTAAGTGCAATTTTATTTCATGTTTAGCCTTCATGTTGCATGATGGTTATGATGGTCATAATTTTCCATAAAGTTTGACTTGATGGAGTTGAGCCGAGTCTTTGTGCTCGTAAAAGCCGTTGGGCTTACAAAAGGTATTTTTGATAGGAAGCCGTAAAATCGGAGATCAGACTATTTTCCAATTAAAGGGAAAAATAGTAACTTTTGGTGTACATGATATTATGCTGTGTTTTTGTTAGTGGTAGTATCGTGGTCAATAAAGAGTACACATAGAGACAGCTGCTTTGTATAAAAAGTAAATCGGAGAATTTCCATTGGTTCCTGGAATTGGATTTTGATTACAATTGATTTGTAGTTTTTTGTTACTCTGAGTCTTGTATGTGTTTCATCTGTGTTGGCACTGCTATGTTGCTTTTGGTATTTGGTGTACATGCAAAAGAGTGAATTGATTACCATTATTAAACAGCTGAATGAAGCAAAGGAGCACAATGGCTATGCACGCCTGCAGTAAATGTTTCAGCATTTCTATCACTTTTGTATCTAGGGCAGGCTGCAAATTTCAAAATGCCAACATAAGGTCATACATGAGTCGTCCGTTGCTTGCAACGAATAAAAACGCACATAATACATGTGTATTATTCTTTGTACATGTCATGTAGGCTTTCAGCATGGCACTCTGTAACCAAGCGTCAAATTATAACTCCATTTCAGCTTGTGTATTGAACACTTTCTTATTTGCATAGCAGTTGGTAGCAGCTGCATATTTAGTGAGGATGAATTTAACATGACGTTAGAGAAAGTGCATGGCAAGATAAACAAAAATGACATAAACACAATTAGTTTTGGCTATAAACGTAATAGACGCAAATAACAGTACTATTATGTGTAAACAGATTAGTTCCCGAACACGTTGAGCTGAGCATGATTGAATACGTAATGTGGTAAATATGTCTCTGTACTTATTTTTAGAATCACAAACGTAGATATAAGATTTAACCCATCTAATACTGGGTGGAACGGTGGAAGTCTTTCGGCTTAACTCTACTTGCATTTTCATAATTGCGCACGGGAAGAGTAAACATGCGTCAATGTTTCCATTTCGTTCATTTCCAGGATGTAGACTAAACGAAACAGTTACTAATTGCTCTTTAATCTTATAAACTCCAATTACCGAATTCCACGTGAAATCTTTATCTCTTTTGACATTACTCATTACATCCTGTTTTTCTGTACAATAAACTAACTAAGCGTAGTTTATTCGACAAATATGGAAATTATCAACCCGTGGTAGATTAAGTCAATGCGTAGTGGAATAGTTATGGAAATAGACAAATAGACAATACTATATAGCGTTACACGTGTCTGTCGTTCATGGCCTGTAGTAATTTATATTCATTAATTGTAATTTTGTATCATTAACGTATGAGTGTAATTATTAATAACAGTTTTCTCCTCGCGTAGTTCATACTAATATTAGGTACGTATTACGTCAAAGCTGACTCTCTATTTTCTTTCATTTTGAACGTACATCCTGTACCGATCTATTTTTAACTGCACTTCATCGTATGGTAGTTGAGAGTGTAAGTAAATAAGTTATTTATAAGTAAACTCTTAACATATACATGTAGTGTAAGTGTGCAAATATCATTGCTTCATTGATATACTGTAATGAATGCACTTATAAATTTGTAATGGATGACGAATGTGCTAACGCATGTCTTAACTACTGTTTTTAATCGTTTAATTAAACAGTGAAAGGGTTCATGAACCCTTTCACTGTTTAATGTTTGGATGAATCCACCTACAGTCTGCAACTAGGACTATAAAAGCTTTGTGTATATAGTCAAGTCAATCAGTAGACCTATAATGTACAATCTTATTTAAAATGCAGACTTTTAGAAACCTTTATAATGTGCGTTTAAAAATTTATACATTCGTATACGCATAGTTTCTGTAAGTATTAGGTATGTTATTAATATATGCAAGTTTGATATATGGTCTAAAAGTAAATGCTTTTCATACTCGTATAAATAATAAATTCGTTTGTATAACCATAACCGTACAGTAGTACGTATGAGTATTTCAAATTTAATTTTCTCTTAAAATATCCTTATGAAGTCTGTCGAACTAAATGAATGGGGATGGAAGGAAGGAGGTGTACCAGATTTTCTTTAATATGCGATGAATATTGCATAACAATTTTAGTTCAGTTTAGTGCCGACGCATGAACCTTCCACTACTGCTCCTTATTTGTGTAGAAAATTGATAGAAAATGTTGGAAATGTGCTGTAGAAATATTAATGTTATGAAGTAGCAAGTTGTATGTACATAGTAGTTCTGTAAAGGAGAATTGGACTCCAAAGCAAATGAAAAGGGTTTATAATTCATACCGTTTCTGGAAATTATTGCACCAATAACACCAGGCCTAGAATAATCTACTTATACAGAGGCATTTATTTCCGCTGAAGTTCTGCACATAGAACTACAGCGGAAATTTCTTCTTAAAGTGTTTAAGAAGAAATTCAATAGAAAATACGAAGTCCGTTCTGTAATACAACAAATTAATTACTTATAGGGTAGGAACACGAAGTATAGTCGTAGACAGTATAATGTGTTGTTGCTTACGAGAGTACTGCAGTGTTTTTACATACCTAAATAGCTGAGAAGGGTGAACAACTTTCTGGTATAATGTTGTATAATTCTAGCCAGCAAAGCACAGCATGAGTGATTACGTTTATGAGAGAGAAATCGCTAAAAATCTTGTTAATCTCTCGTAAATACAGAAGCTTTGTGGAAAATTCTAAGTTAACAGTGCGAGTGGTAGAATGAGGTAGATTTTGTTAATGGCCGTGTAGGAAAGTAGGAAACCAAACCTTGATGGCTTTTTATAAATTAAAAATAAGCAGTTTATGATTATGTGTACGCCATTTATACTGCGCTGGTTCTGGTATCGATTGAAAGGCCCGGTGACGTAACGTAGAATGAATTAAACGTGCCAGGATTTCGGTGAAGGGATCGGTTGAAGTTAATATTGCTGTGTGTATATATACAGCAGTGTGTATGTAGTGTGTAGCTATTTCGTAGTATGAATCCTCTCCGAGTTCATTTCTGGCATTGTGTATCCTTATACGAGTAGTTAGTGGAATTGATATGCATTGCATAGGTAATAGGTACGTTGTGTCGGAGTTCTTTCATTATTTGCTTTATAACCCAGTCCGTAGTAGTCCCCTGCCTAAGAAGCATTTGGCAGTACACGCTATACATATTACATGGGGATGTATATGTATAGAATACTTTTGTCCCTGGTTCAATTCCTTTCTGTTCTTCCTGCTGCCTGCCTAGACTGTTCGGATTCGGATTCCTCGGTGCATGTGTACTCAAAAGCGTACTACTCCCCATAAGATTCATACGCATAGAAATACACAGAGAGAGAAAAAGCTGGCTGGAAAAACTAAAGAGCAGAGTACATGTTAAATTCGGTTTCGGAGTGCTGAGTGTAGCGTAGGTAGGGGAAGCAGCAGCAATGTTGACGCTAAGTTATACAATTCGGTTCGGTCTGTTTTGTAGTAGTCTGTCTGTGCTGTTGTATTAGTGAGTTGGGTCACATGGTTCGTATAGTTACGGGTGAAGCACCGAATTTCTTCATAATATCGGGACAGTGAGTTATTCACTACTGTGGTAATAGTGTGCTGCAACTTGTCAAGCCTGCACTGTTAAGTTTGTTTGGTTCTTTGAATTGAAGATAGTTTTAGCAACGTAACATTATGTAATGTTACAACTAACCCACATACATACCTACACGCTTTGTTTATCAACTCTAAAGTAAATGATCAAATGTTAGTGGAAGTGTTTTGATTATGGTCATTATATCCAGCCGTGCAACCACAGCCAACTAACAAAATTGACAAATAATCCGTTTTTCACAAAAATACTTGTTCATATCTCTTGTGATCGGTGTTCATCATTATAGTGTCCATTTCAATGTGTAGTGTCAATATTCAAACCGTGTTATTTGCCTTAAACGTAGTCATTAATAATATTCTTGTCTTGACGTGGGTCGGGGACATAAATCTTTAGTATTCACATGTGTTTTCACGTGTTTAGTAAAAGTAAAGAGAGTATCTAGTGAAATAATATAAATCAAAATTTGTTGTAGCAAGTGGGTAATATCATTTGCATGTGTGTGTTTGTGTATGTAATTGCGCTTTCTCATTGGAAATTCTGTACTGTGTCTGACTGTGTAAGTGGACTGAAAGGTTTAAGAAGTTGAAAGCACACGGCAGCTGTCTTGCGACATAACATAAAAAAATAAAACTGTAGTTCAATGAAAGACTTACACCGTTCGTTCGTCTTCTCAACATTTGTCGGACAAGTTGTATGAGCCTGGTTCTTTTCTGGACGACAAGTAATCGAAAAACCGATGATACGAGAAAATCCTGCAACACAATCGACAAATGTTGAATTTTTAATGAGTGAATTCATCAAGCATTGATTATAGTCGTTGTGGTGTAATATCCACCTTCGTTGTGTACAGCATGCAACTACAATTTAGTCAAGCCGAAGTAGTATTTGTCTTGCGGAAATAAACAAACGTTGCTTGAGAGAAAGTATTTCATTTTGACCAACTATGTGAAGAAATTTAGAACTCGCTATTAACTTTCCCCACTCAAAAGACTGCTATTGCTGTACTATGTAGACACAAGCTATTTTTCATTAATCATTCTCTTCGCCAAGTTATGGCTAAATTGTACCACTCACTTTTGAGTTATTATTAGTTGATAGTGTCATCGTCTCTATCTTTGGTTAGAATTGAAGTGTTCTTAATAGAATTCGTTTAGAATCGAGCGAAAAATGAGAAATGTGTTGTATTATTCGCATGCAGATGGTTGTATCATATCATTCTTCATGTATAATGAGTATGGAGGGAAAAGAGGACAGCTACCAGTAATAAAAAGAAGAGTAGAAGTGAAATGGCCATTAAAATATTATGGAAGACGATAAGCAAGGGAAGAAGAGCAAGTGGAGTCTTTGTGCAAGTCTCGTTCAGATTTCTACGAGGCTCGGCTTAAGCGTACCCGTACTAATATCGGTACCGGTAGTACTAAAAATGAGTGTAGTCTTGTTGGATTGTTGCCACTCGTACGCTCACATGCCTCGGAAGATTCGCACAGATGGACGTGAGCATAGTCAAAGTCTGTGTGTAAAAGAATGCAGTGAAGGACGTGTTCATGACAAAGTCGTAAACTATATGCAATTGTTGATGACGGGGATAATGTCACGTTGTATGAAATGCTAAATTAGATGTAACTGCTGTGGGTAGGATTTTCATCTATCCCTTCCCTTTATTGTCTTATACATTTGTCGGATCAAACCAAGAGGGTGCCTAAAACAAGAAATGTCTTCTTCGAACGATGTCGTGGAAGTTTTTCAGATTAAATCTGGAGGAAGCGGAAGCGGTCCAGGGAGACGATCTGCTTCTAAAGATACGCAAAGTTCACCAGCCATCCCGGGAGTGAAGACCCGACTGCTTATAAGAAAGGAGCGGAAAAACATTGTGAAGAAAAGTCATCAATCGCCGAGAGAACACAGTAAAAAGAGAAGTGCTTACTCTCCTCATTATGAAGACGAAGAAGATGATGAGGAAGATGTTGAAGGAGGAGGAGGAGGCGGGATTGATAACGTTGTTATGGCTTCATCGTCCAAGGATTCGAGATTTCATCATCTTCCACCAACCTCGTTATCAATTCCTGTTCCAGGACCGTCATTACTTACTACCTCATCATCCACACCTGCAACCTACCATAGTCACGGTGGTAGCGGCGTCACCTTAAGAAATAAAGACGTCGGAGTAAAAAGTGCCTCTGTACCTCGGGATAGTGTTATGAAATTCACGGCGAAAGTCACAACGCTGGATGAGATATTAAGATCTCACTCTGTGCCTCCACAGTTACCTTCTTCTTCGAGCCATGCGGAATTCCGTGGTACGAACAGAACATCAATTTGTGGTCCAAGTGGGCCTATTCTAATGGCCAGGAGAAGCACAAGTGCAACCGAATCAGGTATCAATAGGCCTATTCAGCTCTCGTCCGGAGCTGTGAAATCAGGATCTACCGTTTTTTACGGACACGGCGAACCTTCCACTTCCAGAGCGTCCAAATCTAGTGTTAGTTTTAAACCCGGGAATCCATCATCCGCACAAAGTGGATTTCGAACTTCCTTGAAAACAATGCCTTCTGCTGCATCTTCCTCGTGGACTAAAGGAGATGCGGGCTGCGGTGATGATAATTTATCAGATGAATGTGTGGACAACGAGCTTGAGACGGGGTATCGTGTACGACACACTTGTTGTGGCTTCGGATGTTCCAGTTGTTGCGACAGAACCGATTCGGCTACATATACTCAGGGACATTCCGTAGAAAGTCCTGTAGGGTTTCCGTGGAGGGAGCCGTGGCAAAGGCTTACTCCATCCATGCCGTCCTGTGTCCTTAGTGTGTTGGGATTTATTGCGAAAGTTTACTGGAGAATTGTCGATGGAATGTTTGGTATTGAGCCACCCTACAGAGATCATAACGGGGAAGGTATAAGTCTCAGCTATTCCTTTGCAGTTAGGTCTGTATTGTGTGTAATGTAACAAATAATGATTTTAGTCCCATCCTAAACGGACATTTCCCACGAGCGAAATAAGTATGTAGATTTTAATAGCACCATCCAACCTGCAACCCACAAAAGGATTTTCTTGTCATCACCTTATCTGTACATTCGCTGTAGTCTCCGAGAACATCTCTCGTGGTAGCTTTAAAAGCTTTAGTCGTAGTGTTATGTGAATGACTTTCATGTAGTAATCATGTCTTTCTTTTAATTACTAGAAACAGAGAGAAGAATACGAGCCAACGATCCAGCATTTAATGCAAAATTTTCATACGCTGTAAGTTCAACTTGATATCATGTCATAAAGTAATTGTACTACGTCTAGTAATGTTAAGAAGTTAATGATTCATGAAGCAGAAATTTCATGTTACTCGGATGTGCAATGTGCCGACAGATGAGTCAGCACAGTTCAGCTTCCCTGCTCTTTATGTGAAATGCTTAAACTAAACTAATCCGTTTTATGTTCAGAATCTTTGAAGAGCTATAGAGATGTTCCGTAGATAAAAACCTTTTACTAATTTAATGATTCATTCTTTCTGTATGTGCATACATACATTCCCCGTCAATATCTGAGAGGAATATCTTTTACGTACATTATTTATAAGTACTAAAACTAGTTCTGTAATGATTTTACATTACTGATTACGTCATTCACCAGTATAATTCAATTTCATTTCCAGTATAATTCAATTTCGTTTGTATAATGTAAATTTGTATTTTTAACAAGTGAAAGTAAATTGATTGATATATGCACAGACATAGATATATTATATACTGCATAGCATTACGTGCGAGGTTTAGCTTTATCGATAGTACTAATCAATAATACCTTTTGCCTACATGATGCATTAGTTTTTTGTGCATGTCTGAATTGTTAGTGAGAGTATTAGAGGAACGTGCGTGTAGGCAGTAGGCGGCGGAAATGCAAACACAAATATTTAACTAATCTATTCGTATAGGCGTATAGTGTATGGGAGTATGAGTAATTTAGTGAGCATTAATACAATGTAAACTCTAAACTTTGTTTACAGAACAACCTGATTAAAACGTCCAAATACAGTGTGGTGACTTTCTTCCCTCTAAATCTCTTTGAACAGTTCCAGCGACTAGCCAATTTCTATTTTTTGTGTCTATTGGTGCTTCAGGTAAACAATTTTCTGTGTAACTGCACACTTATCATCTGCTCCCAGCTGGGAATAATGAGTCGAGTTCATCCTTTCATCTTTTGATGTTGCATTTTCAGGTAATTCCAGTGATTTCTTCTCTTACCCCGTTTACAACTGCTGTGCCTTTGATTTTAGTGCTGGCACTTACTGCTGCAAAAGATGCCTATGACGATTACGTAAGTGCATGAATACCTGAAAGGCTGATGCTGTTCACTGATGTAGTTTATGTTCCGTATCTAAGTTTGTATATGATAATAAATAATGATGTAATGTTTTACTCTGCAGCAAAGACATAGGAGTGATTCCCAGGTGAACAATAGAAAATCTCTAGTTCTTCGAAATGGTCATTTAAAAGAAGAACGATGGTTTAAGGTAACATGATCTACTACTTTCCCGGCCAAACCGACATAATAAACATCAATAAAATAAATTCTGCCTAGAGAAGAGATAACATACGTTTGCTTTGCTACAATTCACATCTTAATGTGTTCATACTTCATGCATAGGTATTCTAGGGTTATTTAAGATCGAAATGTCAAGAGTGAACTACAGATATAGAAGGATACACGCTCAACTTCTAAACAATATGCCTGTATGCTTGAATATTCGTTTTATGTTCCACAGTTTATATAATTTATAAAGTTTGAAAGCAAATGTAGTGTTTTAGGAAAATGAAAGATAGGCCCTTTGGGCATGTGCTTGTTTGTTCACGTTATTATCAGAAATGTAGTTATTTCCTTACGATTGTGAGTTGTATCTGATGCACAGGAATAATAAATTTGGCCCAATGCGGACTTCTACACACGCGTCCTTATTCGTCCTAGGGAAACTTTCATAAGTTTATCTCTTTGTTCGGTTTCTTGCAAGTTGTATGACATTTGATGTGAATGTAGTAATATGTGTACGAGCAACGAAATTGCGAAAAGAGAAATGTCAATCGAGTGTTTGAAGGTTTTGCTTTCATTTTGTTAGGTTCAAGTGGGGGATGTTATTCGCATGGAAAATGATCAATTCGTTGCGGCAGATGTACTTCTCTTGTCAACTTCAGAGCCTAATGGCTTGTGCTACATTGAGACTGCCGAGTTGGATGGGTAAGCTGTCAGATTATCTCATTCCGTTTTTTGCCTTTATTCCCCTATACTACTTCACCTAACTCAAAATTTTAAGAGCTCATGTATATTGTAGATAATGTAATCATGGGACTCAGCTATATAGTATCTGCTCTCTATGCATCTTTATATGTAACCAGTGTTTGCAAAATCCTTCATAATTTATTTGCAATACCTATCCGTTTTGCTTTCTGTGGGATTATACAGGAGAAAGCAAGAGAGAAAGTTATAGAAGAATTTCTTTAAGTATAATATGCCATTGAGCACGTAGTTTGTCCTTGGTCTTTTGCTGGGAACGTATTGACTATTGTCTACGATAATGATGAGCATGTCTGTGACTGTCAGACTCGACACAAGAGACATGACATCTCCAAGTGCGTAGACGTAGACCAAAGTATTTTGCATGGGCTGCGATGAGATTTTAGAGAATGCGCTTGGATGTGAACAGATTTTCCTTCTCTGATGCCACGATAGTTGATAGTCTTGTGTACATTCACTTTCAACCAGGGATTACTCTTCGTTAGTTGTGTATGTTCACGCCTTAGACTTGAGCCATCTGGTTCATATTAATAGCTTCCCATGATTTTAATCGTTAAATTGAATTTGTTCTGGGAACGCTTGATGTATAGTTTTAATTTGCATTTTAGTTTATATATGTACGCTTGAAGGGTGTTCAAAACTGTGTACAGAGCGAAATGGCATTTCAATTTTTAAAATGAGAATTAACAAATGAATGATTTGTCAGAAGTTTTAAGTAATCAATAATAGTGCTCTACTTATTTGTATATTTACGTGAGTGAAAGTAGCTTCTGCATGCAGAAACGACCAGGTTATGTGAATTGGTTTGTTTGGAAGGTGAAATGGGAATAGGACCTATCTGAGCAATATTTAATTTAAAATGAGATTCGTTCACCCAACATTTTATGATGTTTGAAGTGCTGCATGTCCTATGAATATTTGGTTTAAAAGACTGTTTTGATTGCTTGTACTTTATGTTAGCTTACATATTATGCATTTTTTATGACACACCACTACTGCAATACTGATGTGTACATAGTCCTCAAAAACTAAACTATTTTTAATTTTTTGATGTTCTAATTAATTATTACAGTGAGACAAACTTAAAATGCAGACAGTGTCTTTTGGAAACTGCTGAAATGGGCCAAGAACCCGAGAAATTGGGTTCTTTTGATGGAGAACTAATCTGTGAGCCCCCCAACAATCATCTAAATAAGTTTGAAGGCACTCTGACTTGGAGAAGCAAAAGGTATATATATATACGTTTAAACGTTTACGCTTTGGTTCTGTGTAGTCTAGAAAATTCTAAGCATTGATAAAGAGAGATATAAATAAACTTTCATTTTATACCGTACAATTCGCAATAACATTATGGGAGAAATTTTATCCATGTATTTTAATGAATACTGCAATCGATGCATATAATCTTTTGTTTTTCGTGTATAATATTAATAATAATAATATAAAATTACGTTACTCCCAGTACGTGCATGCTGACTTAATCTTGTTTGCAAGAAGCACAGCACATTAATATGCGTGGCCCTACTGAATTAGGCAGTTATTAATTTCCGTTAGAATAATATTAGTAATATCAGCTAACCCGAAGTTACTGATGCCGAAGAGTTTCGTTTCACCATATAAATACTTAATCGCTTTCTCTTGCTGAAAGTTGTACGAGTCTAATTTTTGTTAAAGAGCTATTATATAGTCATGGGGGATTCGAAGTAGGTTATGCTTTGGGTCAATACGATTCTTTTTCGTTAATTAATTAGCATTTGAGTCTGATATAGGCATTTAATGAATATTTGGAAACGTAAGTGCAGAATGGCAATTAATTGTTATTCCAGGTACGGATTGGATAACGACAAAGTTCTTCTTCGTGGTTGCATTCTTCGAAATACGCAATGGTGCTATGGTGTAGTCCTTTTTGCTGGTCGGGATACAAAATTGATGCAGAATTCTGGAAAAACGAAATTCAAGAGAACCAGTATTGATCGGTTGCTCAATTACATTATCTTAGGGGTAAGCTCGAAGCTCTGAACAGGAAATGATGCTTTCAACGACGCTCTCGTTGGATGTGCCATTCCGAGGCGTTTTGTATTACTAATGTGATCACAACACACTTTTGGTGTTCCTAATGAAATTTTTGTGTTCTCTTGAATGTGATTTACAGATCGTATTCTTTTTGTTGTCGATGTGCCTCTTTTGTACGATAGCTTGTGCCTTCTGGGAAACCATGATTGGTCAGTATTTTCGCCCTTTCCTTCCGTGGGACGCCTTAGTGCCGGAAGAGCCAATTGAAGGGGCCATCATCATTTCCCTCTTAGTTTTCTTTTCATACGCCATCATTCTCAACACTGTCGTCCCAATCTCTCTCTACGTCAGGTGAGCTTCCCATTAACGCGTTATGAGACTCATTTAATAAGTCTTTCATCGTTTCACAGGGCGTAGACGAACTGACAGGAGAGTTGGCCTAATTAGTTATTAATAAACAATACCTGTCTGTCTGTGTTTCATTTAGTGTGGAGGTGATACGACTCCTCCAAAGTTTCCTCATTAACTGGGACTTGAAAATGTACCACGAGCAATCCAACACACCAGCCAAAGCTCGAACGACCACTTTGAACGAGGAGCTGGGGCAGATTGAGTACATATTTTCGGATAAAACGGGAACGTTGACTCAGGTACAACAAATAATGCTTTTCGCTCCACTCTACCGCATTTGATATTGCAGTCTTTACTTGACTAATGGATTTTTCTAACAATATAAATACTTTTACGCTACGAGGCGACTCAATTTCCCTTTTGTTTCTGATGTAGAACATTATGACATTCAATAAGTGTACCATAGCTGGGAAATCCTACGGAGAAGTGATCGATCCAAGAACGGGTGAAGTGATCGAGCATGTCGAGGTATATATTGTATTGAACATGTTTACTAATACTATGTCACACCATTCTTACCGAAAGTGTGTGTAATGTAACGTAATGTATGTATGTTGTTAAAACATTGTCTACTCGGGGGGCTTTCTCATCGTTCGATTTCATTTTGTCTTCTTCCATTCCATTTCCACTGCCTACTGTGCCTCTTCAGACTCCCGTCGACTCAATGTACTCGTTGACTGCTAGACCTTGACTATGCGAAATTACGAATGACTTGTTTAGTGATAGAAAACAAATGCTTTTCCAATTTGATGAAATTAAATTACTACTGCCTGTAAAGTATTGTACTTTTATATTTTGTAGATGAAATTGTAGTACATAGCCGATAGCCACGAAAAAGGTACCTCAAAAAGCAAAGTTCTTACAAAGGCATTCTAATTACGATTGAACGAATACCCCTGCCTGACTGAAGCTTTGTCTGAATTCTCGATTGATGTAGCTGTAGTGTAGATTCAATTACATTGATGACGTTACATAGAGGGTGAGGTGAAGACCTTGACAGTGACTGCCTACAGACGTAGCATTTTTGTGACGTGAACTAATTTCAAAGACGATTCTCTTGTTCGCCTCTATAATCTAACTTTATCTTACTTACACAGTTAGTTTTTGATATAAAGTGTGAGCTTCTCTTTTCACCACACTACTGGGTTTCTTACATATACTTACAAAATATATATCTGTAGTCCATAGTCAATTACATGAATGTATAGTGAAGTAGATAAAGCTTAAGTATCTCGTTAAGTAAAGTAAGGGCACTCTGCTAACAAGTAGTATTGGAGTATTACAATGGTAGTACGGTAGTAGTGTAGTCGTAGTAGTGGGTGGCTGTTATTGCACGAGTAATTTACTAGCAGTAGGAAACATTTTTGTGTCACAGAGAAATGTAAACAGATAACTCTTCTCAAAATGTGTTTACAAAGAGTTACAGGGCATAACCAAATGTACTTTATGTTTTTGTTATTATTATCGTTCAAATCCTATCTACTAAACCTAATTTTGTCCCATTAGTATTGTTTGTTGTACATTTAGTTCGAATTCTTATGTTAACCATGTTTGAGCTTCTAAGAAATTCTTTATCCGTCTAAGAATGTTTTTGTCGTTGCAATTTGCAAAATCAATACTTACCATGTTATCTAACTTTTGTAACTACAATTCGTAGTTTTTTGTTTTACATGCAAAAATTGTTTGTGAAGTTTTGTTTCTTGTGTTACTGTGTGAAGAGAGCACTGCTTTGGATATCACTGAAATTTTTTTGGCTGGGATTTTGCAAGATACGTAGGACATTATTTTCTAGCATGATGAGATGACGTATCTTTTTGTTTTTTTCTTATTTTTGTTTGGATTCCATGTGGATGTTGTAAACTACTTACCGACTTTAACAACTCCAGGGAAGATTTGAGACAGCCACAGAGCAAGAAGGAATAAATATTGGTAGAAGTGTCAATAGAAGCAAGAAGCAGAATACCCTGTTATGTGGTTCAGATCGCGCTGGTAGTCCTGAAACCGCGGAACTCTTGCAGCCTGTTGGTTCCACAAATAATGAAATTCCTCTGCAACTTATCAATCATAATGTATGGCTTATCTGGTTGTTCTTCGATTATTTTCCTCTTTTACAATTTAGAGTATTCATATTTTGTAGAAAGTATTTAGAAGCAAATTATTTAAAGCAACATTGTAACTGTAGGCGATTTATTCCATATGGTAGTTTTAGCGTTCTAACCGCAACTGCTTGTATGATGGCAGTTCCTAGGAAATCAAGTACTTTACTTGTGTAGAAATAAAGCTGTAATAGATTTAGCTGTATTTTTCAAAAAATGTTCAAAAATAGTCGCAGCAGACAATGGGATGAGTTAAGGCGTGAATGAATACACAGCAAAACATTGTTGTAGGAATACTGTGAACACGCCCATGTAATAGTGGAGTTCAATCAGCGTGTATTCGAATAAATTGAGTAAGTTTATTTGGTTGTGTGGTGGCCTGTATTTGACTAAGAAATTGCCTGCTGATAAAGAATCATAAATCTGGAAAGATGTTGGCAAAATGCCGAGGCGGCTATTGAGAAGATCGGAGAATGGAAATGGAGTGTGGAAAGAAGAAAAAACTGAGTATTTGCAACAATGGAGAATCCACTGATACATACCTGCAAACGTGGGGTCGGTGGCGATCGCCGATACCCAGTTGGAAAAATTCTG
>JABASD010000896.1:0-53917 GCA_019776165.1 Pogonognathellus flavescens | reverse complement strand
CTGGTAAATGTGTCAATTCGATTCTCATACAATCTCATCCTATTATTTATTATTATAACCGATAGTTCATGAAAACCGAACTAAACCGAATCTTGCATTTCTGTTATAAAATAAATTATTTTGCCATTACACGAGTAGACTTGATAACATTATTTTCAAATCTCCTCCATATGTCATATAGTTCATCTAGACATGTATGTGGACTGTCGCCGCAGGGAACCCACTATAGGTTGCGAATTTTATTGCAATCTATCCGCGATATCATATAGCTCCGATTACTTACAAGGGATACATAGATAAGCTTATTATAATGCACTGCTGCACTGGTGTACATATTATGACTAAATGACATGAAATCCAAACCTATTATGTGCAAATTATGACGCCCTGCCCAAATGATAAACCCCTTTGGTAACATCTATTGATGTTCATTGCGTCCATTCCCGTCTGCTTCAATTTAAATTTCTCATTTTCTAATGCTAATTTTTCATAAAGTCTCATTAACATCAAGTGCTGCCAACACAACAGACGCGACACACGCATTATACCTAAGTGCAATAAGTGTATACCTATAACATAGCACATACATGTCTTTGCGTAACAACTTATGTAGTTTTACCTTACTACTATATGCTGGAGTATCTAGAATGGATCCACTAAATGTGTTTAGTGAGTTTTACAAGGACAACAAGTTTTATTTGTTACAGAATAAAGCTGGACTGAGGATCTTACCATGAGTATGGCAATATTTCATTATTCGTTCAGCCTAACAGCTTTAGCTGCGTATGTACATAATAAGTGTATCACTCTGTGAGTAGCTGTAGTTTTATGACTACGTACTACAATCCATTGTTGTATTGTTAACTGAAGAGCAGCTCTGAGAGTGAGATCATCCCAGCCAGGCAGTCTGCTATTAATTTTTATAGGCTGGCAGTATATGTACGCATTGCGAATACGTGCATAAAATATTAGAAGGCACCAGTAAAAAGTTAACCAAACTAAACTGCTATCAACAACAATCTACCAAAGCCATCCATCTACCTGTCTGTTTATTCGAATCTATTCTAAGACTGGAGAGTGCCTACTTTACATGTGTATACGATTAGTGCTCTTCTCAAAAAATTTGTAATTTTTGCACAAGCGTTTATTGACGCATGGGAGGAGGTACGTAGTATAATATTATAAGAGTAGTACATAGAGTACGTAGGTAATAATATTATTACATAAATAACCACAAGTAGATTATCTCACTGTCAGTCCCTAAAACATTATTTTATTCAATAGTCATAAATGCAAAGGTAGTAGTGCGATCATTTGCAGCATAATTACCTCCCTCCCTCCCTACATGATGTATATGATTTAGTTTATTATTACATCAGTAGCATACAGAACGTAGTACGTGTAAAAACGCAATGAGAGAGAACGAAGTAAACATAGAACTCCGGATGGAGTGCAAAATAATAACACAATAATCAAATCATGCTGTATAGTTGTAATAATAATGAAGATTGTAATCGTGATGGTTAATTCGATACATGAATATCAGAAACAAGTTTACAACTGTGTGTAAAACAGTCATAATAATTTCTCCAGACATCATCATAACATAACCACACACATTTAAAGGAGTAATTCCATGAGGATGCATTATACAAAGTCTACTCCTAAGTTTAATACCAATAATTTATCATTATGATAATGCACATTGCACATCTTCTGAAGCTACTATAATAATAGATAATAATTATTATGTATTTCGACTCAGAGAAAAACTAGAAATATTTCTTGTGTGTGAGTTTTGTGGCAGTGGCAATGTATTAGAGATTTTTTCCTGGAGGATATGTACATCAGGCGCGAACATGTTATACTTATTCAAGCGTGCATTGTATTTGCTTGTTAAAGTAGTATACTGTATACCAGTTACAAGCTCGGGTACATTATAAAGGTGGGCGAGTAGAATCCATACCTTGTCTTACAGAAAGATATTTCAACAGCATCATCTAATGTAAAACGGTTGCTAAAGAGGAGAGCGAGCTTTGGGTGCTAGTTGGAAGCTACTGCATCGCTGTCAGAATGTTTTCTGTGAATGCAATGAATACAAAAATAATGCAAAAACTGGTTCGAGTCCAGTTTCGTTTGGATAGATGGTTCGGATAAAATAATGAATCCACAAACCCGAGGCTGTGTTCCCTCTATTCTTCGCCGTCTTTGGTCTGTTGGATCGAGAAGGTCGGCACTCACGAGTAAATTAAGAAAGAATATGAATGATTAAAACGAAACTTTTAAAAGGGTCTTTGAAATGGAAGTCGAAGGTAAAGTGGCAGAATAAAAAGTGAGATGAGAACACCACAATGAATTCTAAGTAACAACTAAATAGCACGTCTTTACCCTGTGTATATACGTAAACTAAGGATTAGTTGTGTATAATATGATAGTATGATAGGAAGAAGAAGTTTTGTGAATCACATACTGCTACTGGGTCTACTATGATTGGGTAGCTTTAATTCATTTAATTCAATTACATTCAGTTCAAAAAGAGTGTGAATGTGTCAAGAGAATCTCACGCGGGGTACTATTCCAAGTAGCAACATCAAGTTCAAGTTCAGCTCTATTTTATTTTACATGCCTGTAAAAGTTTATTCCATTTTCAATTTACTATTCTCTGGCGTGCCTTGTCATTTCATTCTCATATAATAAAGACAAAAGAGAAGTAGGTACACCCATACTTTACTACGCACTTATTGAAGATTGAATTGGGTTATAACTTTGGCTATAAAATCTAAATGCACTTTAATATCGTACAACGCTCCTCGCTACTGTATTCTTATCTGAATCCAGTTTTACATTGTAGTTTGACACATTCACAAAGCGTATCAGCTCAGAAAGAATAACAAAAGTAATCTGAAAGCATTTTTAAATTCTCTATCCCTTACAAGACCATGCTTACCCAACATAACATTTTTAATGAATTGTGGTACATTTATTGCATATTAAAAATATCTATCATTGATTACATTGTGTTATTACGTTATAAAACAATACTGAAGGTCCCGGTTTGTAGATTTGATTGTAATAAATAGGCATATAAAACAAAAAAGCATTTTTGCATTCTTTAAATCTTTTCAAATCTTTCCCTATTTCCGGTATATGAAACTGCAAACGTATTTTTATTTATTATTATCATGAGATCATGACACTCATATTACATAATCCACAGGGATCTGTTCATTGTTGCTTATCGAAACTATTACGCTAGAAAAAAGTATTATTTATAAAATAACAGCAATTATAATTAAATAACTTGGGCTTAATTTAAACCGCATTGTCGCGTGTTTTAATTCGAAGAAGCAAATTAATAACACACAGCAGATGAAATACTATAAAGATTTACATTTCTAGCTAACGCAAAAAGTTGTAATTCCATTATAATAATATAGCTATCTGTGGTTGCCTGTATGTACAGAGCTGATTGTAAGTAACTCTATCCCTTAATGTACACAGAGAGAGTCCTTTCCACTTCATAACGAAATCAAACATTTTGAGCCTAGGAAGTGAACACGAAGGGGATAAGGTTTTGAATATTATTCAAATAAACTCATTCGAGTCTTCGTGCTGAGAGTATAATTCAGTTTTGTACGTTTCCACTTCCAACTTCCTCTCTATTCTTTACCGTTGTTGTATTTCGTCGTGAAGTGGAGGAACGAATGGAACGGCATGACATTGATCGTCGCACTCCTCTCTTCTTTACGGCTACACAATACAGGCAGAAAGTTTAGTGATGGCATAGCATGGGCATCATGAACCTAATGTTATTTTTCCTACGCACCGGTCACACTAACTCAACTTTACGTTTACACTTTAAACAGTCGATTATTCTCTTAGGTGGTACTGGTATCCATGCGGTGGTGCTCGCACTCGTTCCCTGAGTATGGTATGATATTCCTAAACTATCTTGTACAATCCATTATTATGTTTTTCTCTCGCCCAGAGGGTGAGACACAGAAAAGTGAAGTGAGAATGAGACTGAATTTTAGTTCACTTTGGTTAACATTCTAAATTCACCCTTTGCTTATTCTTCTTTCCAAATCCTCTCAACACTTGTATTGACTTCAGCTTCAGTTTTTTTCCTTACTCCTCTGTGAGTTTACTGGTTGGCATTATTATTGATAATGGTCCATGCTAGCGCTGAGCTGCCAGTCTGCCATGGAATTGCCAGTAGCGGCAGTGCGTACTTGTACTGTGTGGCATGACATAAAATATCTATAGAAAATTTTCTCATTTTTATGCAACTTGCTATAATAATATGAGTGAAGCAACTCTTCTTGCTTATATAAGTCAAGTCAAGCTATCAACCAGTTTTTGTGATGTGTGTATGGAGAATGAATGAAGTGCAACAGTATAAAGAACAAGCACAACTTTAACTCATTTTAGTCAACTCACCCAGAGCTAAAAACCAAAAAAGTACAAAATGCTTGATCACAGCTCGTCATCATCAGCATCGCACAACATTCAAACTCATTCATTCATACACTCGAAAGTTTTTTTACTTGGTAAATATGATGTTAGTTACTTACTCTGATGTTCATTTTCCTACCGAATGTATTTATTCCTGCTAAGGGATGCCAGAGCCATTAGTGAATTGAATGTTTCTTTCCTGTCTTCATACACAGAATGAATAGGGCAATGAACATTAATTCTGCTAGTAGATTAGATAGGTAGTAATATCTATAAAATATGTATCTGTCTGTATGTCTCATGTGCATGTTTCTTCGCATTTTCACTTCTGACTGACGAACAATTATTATTTCATTTGTGATTCCTATGAAACGAATGAATAGCAAATTATTAACATCATTACTATTGCTGCTAATCCTTATTATGGTTATAAACATTAGTTTTAGTCTCTGACAGGCCGCAGTAGTTATAGCATTGTTGCGTTGCATCGAATAGAGATAATTGGCAAACTACATTCAAGAATCTTGGAGCCGAAGTTTGTGTTTTCAGTTGGGGTGCCCTTCTACTATTCCACAATACAAAGTAAAAACACACAGATTGAACACACATAGGCAACAACTGTATACACAATGTACATTCGTTGCTATTCGCTCTTTGTATAAAGTCTGCATGCAATGCAATGACTGTATATGATTTATAAGTGCTACGAGTCTGGCGTTTGTAGCACATGATAAGTTACGTAGTATAGTGTAACATACACTGAGAGATGGTGAACATTGTGCTAGACGCATGATAACGATAAGCATCTAAAAATATAATATTACCCAGCAACCTAACCTACAAGTTGAGTACACAAACTCTCTCACTTTGAAAAGGAACAGTAGTAGTGAATATTTTTATGTTTCAAATGTCTGAATTAAATTACAAACTTAGTAATTACAGTATTATTGCCATTGCAGGAAATTCTAATGATTTAACGAGCATCCCATACTTTGTGTAGCTGGAAGCTCTAATGTAATGTGAGATAGAATAATTTAAAATATAATTCGAATAATTAGACATCTTAATGTAAACTAACAGAAATGACTTGGTTATTGGATTAGGAGATGTTTCACAATTTAATGCTACAACTACAAGGATTAAAGAGCAAGAAAGGTCACTGACACTGACATGGCCATGAAATAACATTACTTTGATTGTACAATGCTATAGCATATACATCGTAATATATAACAAGATATTAGGAATCCATTTTGATTATAATATTTCTATGGAAGTTTGGAACATCACCTAGTCGAACGTATATCGTATGATGACTATGGATAGAAGAGATAATTCATTAGGGAATTTGTTTTATATGCGTATGTCTAGTTTGCTGTGAGAGAAAACCCAAAAACCAATCAACTAATGTAAGAGATGATTTTACGCTACATAAATGATAGAAGAATTCCGGTGGATGATAGTAAGAAATAAGATGAAACTATGAAACTCTTCCGTTTCATTTCCCTTTCTACCTTTTGTGGAGGCATTTATGATGTAAGTAAAGATCCTACTTAATAAGGCACAGTAATAATAAAATATTATTATGAATTGATCACGTTCCTATATATTCTGTTTATAATACCATAACCGTAAAATGTCTGTGTACTTACTTCACTACAATACAATGCTTTGTCATTAATATTTTTACTATTGCATTGTGTTGGCTATTGTGTAATTCGTATCCTATCAGACCACCCAGATGTTCATTTACTTTATATACCCTGCAACTGCAACTCATGCTACCACCATCGCACCACACCGCACCGGTTCCTCCACAGAAGCAACTTTTCCTCATCTCAAACCAAGAAGCTTTTGAGTCCACTATTTCTACTTCATTTACCTTTAGGTACAAGAACAAATCAAATAAAGGTCTTCCGAGAAATTTTCTTCTTCTTTTGGTAGCAACCTACATTTACTTACATTAGGGACTACTAGGTATGTAATTTCAGTTCAATATGAAGTCTTTTAAGGTGCCATTCTATATGATTATTATGCCAACTGCCAGCTAAGCAAAAGTGCCGAAACCAACCTTTCTGTTTTTGTTTTCTCTACACCTTGTCTGTCAATTTGCATTAATTAAAATAATTAATTGCACATCTTGTTTACAATCTGTTGTAAGAATCTAATTGTAAGTTGAAGAAATTACTTAATGTATTCCGTCTTGTTGTAAATGTCTCACCTCTATTTGTATTTACTCGCAGCATAATAGTAATTCTATATGAATGAAACAACAAGGCTACCTAACAATTTTGAAGCGTTAATTATTTGTTCAGTTGATAATAATGTAAATGAATTCAATAGGAGTGTCTATGAATGAAATGTATTTCAGTTGCGTACATTAACCTGCAGACAGTAGGTACATACAGACTTTTGTAAATAAATTTTAGTGGAAATAATTATAAAATGTTAGGCTAGGTGTTCATGATATTAGGTCTATACCAACAATACACGTCTGTACTTCATTATTATATTATTTAATGCGTAATATTATATACTTTACCATACTACTTATGTGGGAAGGTGTATCTTAATGCCATACTAACTTATAAGTTCCTAAATTCCAGCTTGGTACGTTCATTTGACAAAGAGTAGTTGTACAGATGGTCTGATTAAATTCAAATGAATCATCGAATCAAACTGACAAGTGTCAGTTCACAGATGCTAAGGTCGACTGACAACAACGGTACATTCGTGTCGGAGTCTTTTATGTTTATGATGCTATGAAAAATAAAATAGTAACTCGATTTACCTTTTACAGACGAAGATACTAGGACTAATCCAATAAGACACAAAATCCAAAGTTTCCAATGAGAATGCATTTTGTATATTTTATGGCGAGTTATTTTTTCGTGCACAAGAAAGTGATTTTTGATTAATGAAAGATTTTAGATATGGAATATAATTTTCTTTTGAAGTTCACGAATCAGAGGGAATGAAGCACTAATTCACAAATTGGAAAGAGGGTGAGTCAGTTTGTAACTTCGTAAAGTATAATACTCGTAAGTCAGAAATAAGCTTTATTTCCAAACGATTTGATACTAATAGCGTAGAAGCCCTGTTCTCAAGTGTGTCTTCTTGGACACATAAAATGAAATGTATTATGTCGCTGTGTACTTATACAGTAGATCGTAAAAGTGTATGGCAAAAGTAGAAAAGGAATGATTTGTAAATCCTACTGCAAATCCAATACAATTAAAAATTGATCAAGATTTACGTGGTCCTCGTTCGTCCTCTATAAATACTTTAAATTTTAATAGAAAAGTAGCACAAAAGCACTTAGCAAATCGGTAAAGTAATTTGTAAAGATTTCACTTGTTCAAAACCGAATCTCAAGTTGAGATAATCGTTAACAACACTTGGTTTTAATAGTAAAAAGTAAAACGGTTGAGTTGAGAACTTGAGATACCCCGAACTAAATTCTTCCGAAGAGTCCGCTATAAAGTTGACTATAGTAGTCGTGCACTGACTCTTGACTGAAGTGAACTGTTAAGATTTAGCAGAAAGATTGCAAGTTTATATATACTTCTTCAGCTATTCAGGTCAGATCACACAAACTAAAGTAAATTTCCGGCAAAGTTTTCTGGCTTTTGCTTTCCGACTTTACAGTTACCTACTTAAAAGTTAGAGAAATTTGTAATCTTGCAATTAGAAAAGAGAAAGAGACGATTCACTGTCTAATCTCACTGTAAATAATATTACCCAATATAATGTAACAATATTATTGATACACAAACAAACTTTACGATTTATCTTCCTATTGCAGATTTGGAAAAACAAAACGCGTGAACACCGGCTTGGTAAAACTCTTGCGTGAAGAAAATTCAACACACAAAGAGATTACTAGTACAATGCTACAACTTTTTTTGAGACACAGATTTTTCTTTGTATAGAAATATTTTAATTCAGAAGATAAACAAACACCACTTTACGATGTGTATATGGTAATTTCCGCGAAGGAGTACTCACGGTTTGTTTGAGTGCAAAATATTTTCGAATGACCTTTATTTGTACAGAAGAAGAGAGAAGACCGCTATATAACGTCTATCGATACAGACTGTTCGCAAGCAACTGAGCCAGAGACGTGGGACGGTGATGTGAACGCATGTAACTTGTATAGCCAACAACGTTGCGTTGGGTTGGTGGTATGCTATGGTAGAGTAAGTGTAGCCAACCTGGCGGATCGGGGGTTTCCAATATACAGGCTTTGCCAAGCTAACGAAGCAGTATACTCCATGAATTTAGGAAACTGTGAAGAGAAGGTACATGTTATATAATAATATGTATTATGTAAGAAACTCATAAAAATCTTCTCCATTACAATTATAACATTGATGCTAACAAAAGTAAGAGTAGGTTAAAGTTCAAAAAACATTTTTCTACAGCTTATATCATTAAGCTCAATTTGTGCTACTCGTTGCACATACAGCAAAAATCTTAATTTTATGCAAACCTTATGAACATGCTAAGTAATAATTATAACAACTTAAGTAGGTAGGTAGTACTTAGGTACCTATGTTTACTCCTTTCTGTTTTTAAAATGAAATTTACAACTGATGAAACAATAATAAGGTGGACAAGGGGGATCTAATGATTTACTATAAGTATTACTTACCTTACTTACATATGTAAAAATATTTATAGTGGAATATATAAAAGTTTTTATACAACTGAAACGCGTAAGTGTAACAACCTTAAGACTCTTGAGATTAATAAAAATATCACCATTCACATAGGTCCTTTAGGTTCTACGTCTATGTGACTAAATTTGATTTTCGCATTTGCAATTTTTGACCATGCAATTAGCATTTCTAAGAAAAATAGAAGTTTTGCTGACGAGCTTCTTATGGAATCTATTTGTAATACTAACCTTACTGTATACAGTGACATAAGACGACAACAATTCACGATTCGTAATTTACTTTCTGTGTATGCATGACTGATTTCCGAAATGTCATCATTGAGTGCATGCATGAGTGAGCAAACCTATTTTATTTAGAAATGACAATAGGCAGCCTTACATTTAATCACAATGGTTTACGAAGTTCTATAATAATAAAATGCATTATATCGGCTGCATTCTAGGTTGTCTTTTTGTTTGCAATGACGCAAAACCAAATATAAGTCTCCAATAAGTTAGTCTGATATTTGCATTCTGTGCATCATTCGGTATAGGGCTTCTTCAGGAAAGTCATATATCCTGGAATTAAGTAGCTTGAGCTTGTCTACGCTGCAATAACTTCGACTGGTTAGACTCCTCCAGAATACTAACTCGGTGAAGAGTTTATAGTTTCAAGTGAGTATCTAAATATTTACACGCAAAAAATGTAAATCCCAGTAAATGCTGTAATGATTTCTTCATAAATTAGATTTAGTAGGTAGCAACAAGATTCGGTTTCACTTACTTCAGGAACACTGTTGAAAATCTTTATTATGTAAAAAAGACAGTGTTTGTATTGTTGTGAAAACGTACCTGCGGACTTTCATGTGTTTGTGCAGTACATATACCTAAACATTTTATGGAGTATAAGGAAATTAAATTTTTATATTCAGATACAAAAAACCAGGATGAGATTATGAGATGCTCCCGTGGAGAGCAATTTGCAATTTAAAAACAATAAGTTTACATTGCACATATTTCTTCGTCTTCAATGTTATATAGACGGTTATGAATACGATATTCCCGACAGACAACCATCGTAAGCCATTTGCACCGAGATTACACAACTGAGCTGCCAATCCGTTCTCACTCTTTCCAATTCAACGTGCTGCATACAATTCAACACAGAATTAACTATTTTATGAAAACCCACGGGATAGCAAATTTAATAGGTGTAATATGTAAATGTAAATACTCAATTTTAGTTTTAACCAGTACAATTATGTATATTTCATTGCATTCATTCATTTTGAAGTATGTACAAAACTAAATGCTGCATTGTGAGCTTAAAGTTGTAAGAAATAACAACATCACGATTAGGTACGTGGTATTATAAATACTACATCAATGCAAATATTTACTTTACCTGACTTAAGTAAGGTTTAGATGTATGAAAAGGTTATGTAAATACATTCAATCAAAAGTGAAATCATTGTGAACTTACATGAGATCGCTGACCGTTCACCTTAGGGTTATACACTGTGTGAAAACCAATAGACTAATAGTCAAAGTTTCATCCATTTCCAATCCTGTGTACGTTCCATATTTTCTGTTTAGTTTTTGCACGTAAAATAAAAGCAATTTAAAATAGAGTATATCCCCTACATATAAAATCACGTACTTTACTTCTAGTACAGAATACTGGTGATGAGCAGCAATACTTAATTACTATTTTAATGGTGAAGCAACTTTAACGAACAATTGCTGAATGTGCAAGGTAAATGGCCAGCAATTTGACATAAGTTCACAGCAGGTTAACTTTTTATTGACTGTACTTTCCTAAACTTTCACGATAGGCCATATCCGCTTTACTTCACTTTTAAAGGTTAAGCAATAAGTTGAGTGAATCTCTGAGTTAAGCCTAACTTGCTTTATCAACTGAATGAGCCAACTCATGTATGTCGCTCCACGTTAGACAAAAAAATCATTCAAACCGAAAGTAGTTAAATTAATCAAGTATGTATAGGTACATTGTTCATATGAAAGCACACATTCAATACTATAATATAACATACAGATGTATAAAAATGTATTTATGTATAGACTGTCGATGAGTACCCATGCACACAAAAGACCTACCTAGTGGATATTTGATACTTAGAATAGAATAATGCGAAATTAGTGACCTACTGTTGGTATAATAACTAAATTACTGCTACCGAAGTTAAGAGTTACGTATCTAAAAATATATAACAGTAAATGACTCATTGTACTGTGTACTTCTATTCATAGTAAAAGTCATTTTTAATACAATGTATCCAGGTTTATTAGTTAAAGGTGCCTACTTTATTCTTCATGCAAGATCGATCTAAGTTTTCTTCCGGATTTAAGACGAGCAATAAACGAATCTACACTAATTGCTAGGGAATACAGTTATTCTTTGGAGAATTCTAGATTTTTTAAAGGTTAACTCCTCCGACTAATCTTCGAATCAACTGAACTGCAACAAATGTCTAAGATCTACATGCGTTACCTATGTACTATACCTACCCTATCGTATTCTGCTTAGAGAAGACAAGACAAGAATAATGAATTCCAAATTATCTCCGAGTTTGTAGCATATCTGCGTAAGCGTAGTAATAATTTTTAAAGGAAAGCATTCCTCAAAGTGTCGGTCTTCATCTTGATTAGCCCATTTCTGACTGAGGGCACTCAACTTGCTCATCCATTTTGCTGATTAAAATTATAGTGTTGGTTTTCACATGGACCGTTACATGAATAATATTATTATGTCCTTCATTAGTATAGCAATTAGCACTATCCAGGCAATCGTAAAATGTGTCGGGAAGCTTTGATAAAAGCCATTGTAAAGAGAACATACAGTTGGGGGAGTAAACCACTGGGTTGCTACTTTTGTTAGCATCTCGTTAACAAAGTAACCCCACAAGCTTTACAAACTTTAAACCGACTGCTCGCTGCGCGTCTACTCACGATAAATAAGATTCATTCAATAACATATTTACTTTTGCTACTTATTGCTAATTTTAAGGCACCCGAGTTAGAATTTAACTCATGATTGTCATAATAGTCCTTAAGAGTTATTCACTAAATGAAACGAGTAATTCGGACGCAATTTTCTAAACCTCTTTGTTTACCAGCTTTACTACATAGCCCCGACTGCAAATTATATACTGTAAACAGCTTAGGCAAGGGCAGGGCTAAAATCCTATTTGTATCCTATGGTTTGAATTTTAAAATGTCAGTTTATCAATCAGTAATTCCGACTAAGAATTTTTAAGCGTTAAGATTCCAGTTTCGTCCTTTGTACTCTATCTAAAAAAATTAAACCTTAGAACGGAAATAAATTAGGTGATTAACTAAAGCCATTAAGTATTAGGTAAGTTTTAAATTTTGAAAGATAATTTGAATTTGAGTTTTCTACGTGATAGCATGTATAAACACTGAAAGCTATTACATCTTTGAATAGCCCTTCCATACCAATTTTAGAGAAGACAAAAAATATAATAATTACTTTTTATGGGAACTTAATGATTTAACGAGATAAGCCATAGCGCTTGGAGCGAAGCATTCACTTTGGTGTGGTATTAATTGCCAAACAACACCTTGTCCCATTCTACCAACATTAACTCAACCCTTCTTTAGAACCATGAAATATTCAACCGAACAGAACCTGTTCGTTCCTCTTTGTATTAAATTGCTAGGATTGTGAACAGAATGCGAATACGCAGAGGTAATTGCCAACAAATAATGATAATGTACTGGACCTATTTAGCGGGTGCACACAACCCTGTCTGTTTTTATTGCTTTTGCTTCTATCAAAATACTTGGACTTTCATTGCATGCGTTCTAATACAAGGACTACTAATAATTCATAAAATGCAACTTCGCACTTCAAAGTACCCATTAAGCAGAGACTTATCTATAATATCATCTAATTTCTGACAACATAATTCAAACATTGACGTTTACAACATAAAATACAGTTGACCAAGGTTGCACATTCGGTTATGTGTATTTCACCATTGCAAAAATGCGAAATAATGCATGCGGTCTAAACAAGGGGAGGCTAATGTATATCGGCCTTTTGAACTTTTGAAGTTATCGCATACAGTACAAGAAAATTTATTGGTTTATCCTGTTTTAACCTTTACAAACATACTTCAAGCTTTTTGGTTTTTTAGCGCATATTATAACTATTTTGCATACAAAGAGGGCAAAATCATTATTTTGCAAATAAATGACTGGAAACGTATTTATGTTGAAGCATCGCATAAATATTAATTGTAATTAATTAAGATGTGCTCCAACTAATATAACGATCCTTTTTACTTGATTGTACATAGTAGAATAATACCATTTCCATAATCTTGACTTTGACATTGCATTTATACTTTAGCAAATTAAATATGCAAATATTTTCTTCTTGACTCAGTGATGCGATTAATACAAGTCACATTAATCATTTTTTTTGCAATTATGGACTAAATGAAAGATTACGAATAAATTATTTAATATACTTCTTATTCTTAACCTTGCAGCGTAGGATTATACAGACTATGACTGATTGAGATAAACATTCGAGTCAAGCCCTTGCGAAACATTCACTTTGGCATTGAGAAGTTGGGTTTTGTTCTCAGCGAACAAAATTCAAGATGTAATTTGCAAATAGCTGTGTTTTATTAGCAATTTCTTGCCAAATTAGGAGAGGCAATGACAGCATAATGGATGTAATGGTGGCTAACAAGTTTAAGGAAGCTGACGTAAGGATTATTGTGGGTGATGATGATGTACCTTTCAGTCGTTATGACATGTTGCACTACACTTAATTGATGACTTAATTGATTGCGGAGACGTAGACGTCTTTCTTGACTTACAGCTTCAAACAGGGATCTCATGAATAAAACAAATATGTACACAATGCATCTTTGAATCATGAACAATACTGTTATATATCATGTACACTTTCTGTCGTTATGCTCCATTATGTTTCAATTTCCCCATTGCAATTATCATTACTATAACTGCGTAATTACAGCTTTTATAGACATGCAATAATTTCTTGTTCATGATTAAGTTAACTGATCTTCGTGTATACTACACTTTAAAATCAAGTATAAACTTTAATTAACCCATGTAAATCTTACTTTGCATGCGTAATCCGTGTGTAAACTATTTGTTCTTGCTGTCGTACAATGGTACAAATAACTGACATGTAGAAAAACGAACATACATAAGTCAAGAGATTTGTGAAAGCAGAAAAAACTATACAATGCAATAGTATCATATTAGGTGGTCATTTTCAATTGACGTCATCAATTGAGTTGGCTAACTAACTCTGTGTCGTTAAATCGCATTATGTTATGACATTTTATTCTATTTAATATTATATAGATACAGTTTGGGACGCTTGTAAAAGGTTGCGTTAAAAGCAATAGATGGACTATAATCAAAGAAATGCTTTTAAAGCAAATGGATTAGGGTAGAATAAAAATAAATAGTACAGCATTGAAGGTATAGAATTTGATCTATTAAAAGTCTCTATCAGCAATTTGCAGGTGATGCAAAAATGTTTACAAAATGAATTGTTCTATATGACTTTTTTTCTTAGTAACATTTCGTGTATCAACAATTACAGCAATAAATATTATATAGATGAAGGTAAGTATTTTAAGTACAGTTATATATTTATTTTATACATCATCATAATATTTAATTAACTTAATATTTAACATTAGTATTTAATTCACCTTAAAATCAATGTAATTATCACTACGTTATCTACAACAGACCATAAAAGTGTATAAAATATTAAATTCCTTTTCCTATACGCAGCGCTTTTCCTATACGAAAAATAAAAATGACCCATACGGTTACCGACTCCAATGGTAAATAGTAAATACCTAATATCGACTATACCTAACTAACATTTAACATTTTTAAGTAATACGTTAGCAATTGTAACATGTAACATAAGTTAAGTTATTTGAGTATGTAAAGAAAATAATTATACCTATAATATTATAAGTAGTTTTACAGTACCGCTGGTACCTATTGCATATACTTACGTTAAAGTACATTAAAATCGAAATACGTTTGAATTCTCAGTTTCACGATATGATGCTATTTGTTGTGCCATGTGATAATGCCATGACATGTTGAGATGGACATAACTCATGTCCATCTCAATGTCTATGTCCGTCTTTATTATTGCTGGTCTCAGTCTCAAATCTCACTCTCAACTGAAGCATTGCTTGAGAATTGAGACTAAAATGCAGTGTGTTTGTGCTTGCTTTGGAAACGGTATACTTACGTCCCTCTGTCGACATGCAAGAAACTACAGTGGTTTAAGAAGTACAAACGTAATGTAAAGCCACAAGGTGCCACAGCATGTTCAAGTGCTGATAAAAATGTGGTCTCAAGTCTTAAGTTTCATTGTCTCAATATTGAAGATGAGCATATTATTTTTATTTTTATCACCGATTGACCAGCACTTGAGTATCATATAAACGCGTTTGTACATAGACATTACAGTAATATATCAGATTGCGATCAAAATCAGAACTTGGGTTTGGGACACTTTAGAATATTTATGTATTGTGTGTATTTCAAACGTTTACTAGTAGTTGTATGGCAATGTTTAAGTGCTTCTTGGGCCGACTTACTTATACGATCCAAAAGTTAATTAGGTACATGTAGTATTATTTCATAACTGTGATATTGATAACGACTAAATGCTTAGGTAAGTAGTAATAGCCATGCCTGTCGTCGGTATCATTGTGTCTTACAAGTACAAGGATGCTGAAATCTAATTGTTATAATATTAAGGTACTTAGTAGAAGATGGCACGGCAGAAATATACTTGCAGTCAGTAGCATGCAAATCTTTAATCTTTGTGAGTATAATCATAACAAGTTAACAATCCATTTTTGAAGAAACATGCGAAATGTAAATTATAATTCGATTAATATATAAATATTCCAGTTCGAAGTAAGGCAGTTGTCGTTTTCCTATTGATAACTAATTGCTGAATGTGAGAGTAAGACTGTAGAATAAAGTTAATGAAGTCCTGGAGACATTGCATAATATTACTACATACGAGGTATACATTTAAAAGTATACACAAAAACTGAAAGAAACGCCAGAACCTATATACCCAATCCTAATCTAATCATTTAGCTCAGCCGTGAACACATTAGCAATTGACATACTTCAAATAGTAACATTGTTTACACACACTTTTAAAATACATACCTACGTTATTTAATTTTTCTACCGTACCTACCGTAAGTTTTGCGAATGTTTTATACCTATCTGCATGTTACTTGTCACTTGTACAACATAGTTGTACACACAAGTTAAATAATTTGTCCTCCAGCAGGAGGAAAAGAGTCCAATACACTGACGATTTGACATCGCAAACAATACATAGGTACTTTCCATAAACTGAACTATTGTTTTTGTCGCATTTTCGCTTAGCTTATAAGGCAATTCTGTTCCCATTTTAAAGCCCGATTCGAAGCTCAAAAACAATATACAGATTCATTGTATCATATGACACTTATTATCACATCATTATGCGTCAGTTGAGTTAGGTAGGTCCCAACGTTAACAACAATGCATTTTGCAATAATTAGCCACATTTTTCTAAAAAGAATCGATGTATTCATGCTACACATTATAATAAGCAGTAATATTACCGCTGTACTTTCCTTAATTTACTGAACTTTGATACTTTCAAACCACTTTTAGAATTACCACTGTATATTATACTCATTAAATCGAAGCTATGATCAGATAAATTGAGTTTACTTTGTATCATATACATTAAGAAAAGCAGTCTACTTGTAATGTTAATAAATACGAAACGTAACTATGCGTCAAACGCAGAAGGTACTTTGTACTTACAGGCAAAAGCAGGACAAATGAATCTAGAGCATATGAAGTGAACTATCTTTGTATACTACTCTTAATTATTTTGAAACGAGCAACATACGAAAGCTTTTGATAAACTAATACAATACAAAAAGACAGAAACCACAAACCAAGACGTAATATACACAAACCAGAATAATAAATATATAAATGCGTTCACTGTTTACATTTTCGTGAAGTGAGTTAAAAGCACTGGACAAGACAAGGTCTACAATTTCGCTATTACTACATTGAACTAAAGTGAAGTTAGTGTGTGTGTGTAGAATTTACATGTAATTATTGCATGAAGTACAGAATACCAATACAGGCTGTGAGAAACACTTTAAAAATCGGACTTAATTGGAATATTCATCCTTAAGAGTTGCAAAGTGCGATTTCGACACATATTTTCGATAAACATCAACACGTCAGAGAGGCAACTTATCTTAACATAAGTTAAAATCATGAAGTATTTCCTTCTGTCAACTGCCATTTTATTTTCCATATTTATTAATGTACATCTAACAAATGGTAAGGTTTGCAATTCAAATGTTTAAAAACTTTTTACATCATACCAAGTTAATTTGCAACTTTATATAATACAAAAATGACATTGACATTTCTACAGGATTGCGATGCTACAACTGCCATAGTAAGTGTCATGGTTCCAGCGGTGATCCAATGAAATGCCACTATTCCGAAATATATCTGAATAGCATTGCGTACAACAGATCTCGAGATGGACTTGAATGTCCTTATGATTACCAAGATTGGAATTTGCCCAACTATATAGTGGAGTGTGACCAAGGGGCTTTTTGTGGAAAACGAGAAATCAGCATTCACGTTAAGTTCACTACAAATGACGAAGACAGCATGAGAACTGAAGGTGGTTACTCTACCCCATATCCAATTCTGGACCCAAACCGAATATATCACAGGGTTTATGGCTGCATGTATCCGGCAGTAGATTGCGATAGAAAAAAATATGACAGGGTCATTAAAAACATAAACACAAACAATGAAACAATAACAATAGCAGGAAAAATTGTCGAAGAAGCTGATTGTCGCAAGTGTCAAAACGACTTATGCAATGGAGAACCTCCATCTCATATTGACCATAGTGATGAGCCTCCCCCTCATCTTCCAAGCTCTTCGCCGGCAAAGGTGTATGGCTCACTTTTGTGGATTCTTGTATCTTGTTGGTGCTTTAACATCATGAACAACTATTCCGGAAATCAAGTACCCACACTCCGATTAGACTAGTAGTGTGACAGCTTTATTATAGCAAGGTACTCATGAAAGTTTACCATCAATTTATGGAAAACCACAATTTAATATTGTTAAATGTATACATTTGTTAATTTAACCAATAATAAAAGCCACGCAGTCTATTAAAAACGTTTATTTCCGGTACTTGCACTAATATTTCTGTTCCTAAAATCTTACTATACAATATCGTGAATGAATTTATGTGTAGAATACACGAAGGTTCGTAGGTACATTCACTTACGCTAAAATAGTACATCAATAAAGGTAGTATTTGTGTAGTTATTTGTTACGTTGGATATTCTGTTATGCAACTGCTAACGAACTATTCGGAAAGTAGGAAGGAATTAAGTTAAAAAAGTTTTATATTGCATAACCCATTCTTAGAGTTTGGAAACATGTGGTTTGCATTGCAACGGTCATTTTTGTGCTCATCCGTATTTGTCCTTTAATCTACCAATTGCAGTAGGCATATTTTTATTCTGAGTAATAAGATGCGCATTTAATTAAGGCTCTGTGTGTAATGAAATGAATTTCACAAAGAAGTACAACTACAATGTTGTGCTTATGGTTTTCTGTTTCTCGCTTGTAGAAATAATAGCCGCGGAACATAAGTAATATACAAATTACATCATACACAACATAACGATCAGATAGGATGCGTGATGTATTTATCAATTGCAGTGTCAACTTCCTGGAGGATGGGTTGATACGTCACAACTTCAACACTGTATTGCAAGTACGCCAACAAAAGAGTACATACCTAATATTTGTATATAGGCACTTTTGTTGTAGCGTATCGCGTAAATAATGTATTGCAAACACATATACAGATAATTTAAAGAGAAATTAAATGCGTAGAAGCAGCAGATTGACGTGATTTTCCATCCAAAATTGTAAACACGAAAAACGTACCAGGACTTGCAAAATTCTTCTATTATTGCCGAGATTGTTCTATTAAATTACGTTTTAAGATAAACAATGCAAACCAATTTTGCACTTATACATTGTTTCCTGAACAAAAATAGCATTTTACACTCAATTTACATAATGCACACATACAGATAATAACTTAATTATTTATTACTTTTACCTTGTTTGGTAATAAGTAATTATTTTACAAACACTGATAGAGAAGCATGAATCTAAATTACATACGTATGAATCGTATGAAAGTTTTAATGCACACACTTTCATGGAGGAACAACGAAGCATGTCTTGTGAGTTTCAGGAACTGATTGTTAGTGAAAAAATGATATTCCCTGACTTGTTCTGAGTTTCCTTGTGTGTTAAACCTGTATAGTTCGCATAGTTAAATATAAAGACACACACTACCACAACACTATTTACATACGACACGCAATTATCTCCTACCACCAGGTGAAAAGTGCAATGATGATTATCCAAAAATGAGTAGGATCCTTGCGGATCAAAGAACTGTCAAGTTTTACTACGAAAACCGTAAAGAAATCATGCTAGTATATTAATACACGCAGAATAAAAGTAACTATGAAATTTTAATGTAGTTCTCAATAAGCTGTCGACATGAGTGATGGTATAATTGTGTTTCGCTCATTTGGTTGATGGTTATGTGCTATGATGTTCATTTTACAAGAAATGCTAAGCAGAGCAGTACAATACACTGTGGCTGTGTTGTGGGAGTATAATAACAAGAATAGAATTGAAAGTAGCTCATAAATAACATTATTTCATCGTGCCGTTTTTTCAGTTTAATGTAATGTAAGGTAACTTCTATATGATTATGGTAACATAGTTTACCTGTAACACACAAAAGCTAAAGTTACCACACTTCGGCACATATCATGGTAGTTTTACTTACAAAAAACCGAATAACCAAATCATTCTATGTTAGAAACTTATTGCTTACTGAACACAATGTTATTTACTTTTCCTGTAGAGAGTTTCATTGTATAGATGGGGAAGAAAGGGTTCATGGTGGTAGTTGTTTGGTGGTTAGGGTGTATCGGCGTACGTATCCAATATCTATTTTATCTTTTATTAACAGTGGAAGTTCCTATGTAGATACACATACCTACATAAAGAGAAAAGCCATACGTATGTAATTCAAACATAATGTAGCTGCATACTTTGTGTGCATAGTTCGTAAAAAGATCACGTCATTACAGTCAGGTGTTTCAGGTCACAGAGTCATTATCCAAGCACATCAAAGTAATGCTTTTTAAGCTTACATCAATATGATGCTTATTTTGCCTATGAATTCGTGATACCGCCAATTTGCAGGCGATGGGCTTTTCTCCCATCAATTGATTTGATTCTACTACAATATGAATGCTTCTGCTGACTGAGCTGACTGACTGAGAGAGGTGAAATGGGCTCTCGTTTCTTCTTTTCTGTTTTGATGAATTATAAGATAGCTTACGAATACGATACGATACAATCATTACGATCATTACCTGTGATGATTTTATAGCTTGTGCTGTGGCTGCTTGTCAGTAGACTGAATACATCATACACATATACCTTCGTTCATAATAACAATGTTATTGTAAGAACATTAATGTTTCCAACCGCTGGACTACATTAATTTTTATATAAATAATACAGTAAACCCCTTCATGTAAAAGTAACTCATTTGGATGTTATAGGCATATGCATACAAACGCAATATGTAATTGTAATTTATGCAACCTTGTTTGTTTGCTTATTTCACTACTCAAACTGTAGTTATGTCTATATTTATAGTCCTAAAAGCGTTTGTTGTATATACATGAAATCATTCGCCTCTCTTCGAATAAAATCCTGAATTGAATTGAAATACAAGAATCTATCTTTAAAAAGCAATTTGAAATCAATAAAAACCTGTAAATAAAACAATTAAACATGTAAACAGCTATATTTATCTTCAGTTTTCAGTATGACCTGAACCTGAAGACCTGAGTACCTTTAAATACTCGTCTCTGCTAAAAATGTATGCAAATGTGACTGCGTGTATGCAGTAGGTATAATATTTTAGAACTGCAAGAAACAGTCCAGTGCGTATGATAATGTGTGTAATCCCACAAGTCTTGCCACCCGTATATACCTAAGTAAAGCAGATTACTTATACAATAAATTATTTGGGCAGTTACTACGTATTTAGAATACATTAAGCTTTAATTAATTAGGTGACTGAAATAGTAAGTATTTATTATGAGCCTATATAAATTCTTCATATATAGAGCTGTATTCACATTTTACACAGGTCATTTACGTCCATTTTTGCACTTTTGCACTTAGCTAACAAAATTGTGCTGCTATTTTTATAATGTTAATAGAAAATCAATGCAGTAATATTATTTATGCTTCTCGTCAGTTGTTTATCACAGTACAAAACTCTATTAGTATAATATTAGGGTTTATGCTTTGCAACATTTGTTTTTGGTCATTGTTGTGTGTCATATTAGCATGAATTGAAGCATTTGGACCGTCATTTCCATTTGGTAGCCCAAGTTTGCATGCGTCCGAGCTAAAGTTTTAAACTTATTTGTTAGCTGACACTTCGTCACATTTTAGCAAACGACACGAATCCTTTAATTACACTTACTGCTGTTCTTTTAACAAGACACGTATATGTATTATTTAGTTTTATGGCACAAGTTTGCATGCGTAAAATTACAGAAAGGAAACGATAATTTGCTTTCTCCAGTTGTTTTCTTGTACTATACTTACGTTTTGTTAGATCTTGCTTATACAAGTTTATCGTACAGGGAAAATGGAACACACATGAACACAAACATAGCTAAATACAACCGCTATATTGCTTTGCTCATAAAGTCAGGGAAAAGCAAAAGTAACTATCTCCGTGAAAGCTACTGTGTGTTGTGTGCACATTATGCACACACAACGTACAAGAGAAGAAAGGTGAATGTGAAATAATGTAAAATAATAATAAATCGCTAAGTTGTGTTCGTGCATGTGGAATAGGCAAATGATGATAATATTATGATGTAGAGTTACTATTGCTCCCAATTGCGATCAAATGTTCACTTCTTATTCGTTCTAATCGTAACCTGGTAGCAATAGCTCCGTTGTATTGCTTTAACATCTGCCCAATTTCCCATTCCTTCGTGATCGAATTACTTCGCGTTGTGGCATAGCTGGTGCAGTCACGAAAATTATTGCCACACATAACACACCGATACCGATAACTGCTTTGCATTCTGTGCTGACTATTACACATAAAGAGTATGAGCACACATTAACTTCACTCGCATCACAACATACACCTGTCAAATAAGAAGACATGAACTAGAATCTGCCTCCGGTAGTGGCAGTTAGCTTCACAGAAATAAGATTACCTATTGTATTAGCGTTAGCATACAGTTCCTGAGTCCATAACACGCTGGAATGAAACGATTACCGATACGATCGCAAAGATAAGCATGCTTTGCTTTCCTAACTTTCATCACCTTTCTATTTCCACCGTTTCATTGATTATTGTCATCACATAGAATAGCTTACTTTTTAAAACTAGGGTTTAGCATCGATTTAAAAAATACTTCGTAGATTTTCAGTTACGAGAATTGCAAATCTTATTTATGTAATGTTATATTAAATGTAAAAAAACCGTTTAAACAACTACAGTCAACGAAATTCGCACAGAAACTTCACTGCGGGTTAATTCACCCCGGTAGTAGTAGTCTGGTAGTGGTGGCTACAATGATGCTAACACATACTACCTACTATCATGCATATTATATTGAAAAGATATATGAATGTAATTTCTTTACCTAATTGTAATGCTGCAAATTACACAACTTGCAAGTGTATGGTTATGTATAGGTATGTTATGATGTACACAATATCTGAAGTATTTGCTATTGCTCGATATTTATTTTATTTTTTTGTAATGAGGTATACAACTTGCTTTGCTTCCCTTGGTCAAGGTATGCTCTTAGGTATAAATATTTGCTATTTTTACATTGATTTTCAAAAGTGTTCTCAATTAATTATATTATGTGAGAACACGAATCAAAAAAGTCAAAGTGAGATTAAAGTACAACTACACAATCCTACAACGTACAAATAGCGAACTTGCTCTCTTGTTTAAATAGTTTACTTTACAAATACTACTTTTATACACAAACCACGTTTGTAATTAATTGATTAGGACATAGATTATAAGCGACTCGTATTTTAAATAATAATGAACTACAGGGTATTATATTCTCTGTACAATATTATACATAATATTGTAAGAAACTGCATTATGCTAATAAATTATAACAATAGATTTAACAAAAGATACCTGTTTGTACCATTTATGAAAAATCAACCGGAAACCGTGACAGATAAGATGAACAAGTAAATAAATACATTATATGCCAAGTAAATTCAAACTAGCTACTTCAAAAGAATCGAGGATTAAGACATGTGTATCTAAGAGCTTCCGTTGTACAGTTCACAGCGAAGTCGATTAGTTTCGGTACGGAGTAAGCTTACTTCATAACGTAGCTTTCCATTCTCCTGTTCTAGAAATGCTGCTCTTATAGCAATTTCGTCCTCTTTGGCTCGACGGGCATCGCGAGATCGTTTAGCTGCTTCATTGTTCTTGCGTCGCCGTTCCCAATAAGCCTCGTCCTTTAGCTAAACAACAATTTATAAGTTAGAAACTGAATATATAATACAACCTTTATCTCTCTTATCAGTGAATAGAAAAGGTCTAAATTGAATGATAGCATACATCATTCAGAACACTGAATGCTCACTATTCATTATATAAAATGAAACAAAATCCAATTGAATTTTAATAACATCGAAACGATTACTTAGTTAGAGGTCATTTCTGTAACTTTATTGAAGGTGATTTATAATAATTACCTGTTGCTCAGTTTTTCCAGACAAGTTTTTCCCCAATTCCTCTTCAGCCACTTCATTTTCCTCGGCACTCGATCCGGCTCCACCATCCATTGATGATCTATAATTTAATGACATGTTTGGACACATCGAATTGTCGGTTCCACGTTGACCAGCTCTTCGGGATTTGCTTGATGTTTGAGACTGAGCAAGCATACGTTTCCTGAATTCTGTGTATACCTGATGAGACTGCTGGTGAATCATTGCCTCTGCCGTGCCTGACGGGTCACTTAAACCAAGAGGAAGTCCATACATGCCCACAGACGGAAATCTCAATGGATCCTTTGGATAAGCCTGCATGATGCAAATAAGTCAAATCACCCCCATTTTAGTTACTTCATTTAAACCAAAACGTAACGTTATATTTCAGAAAGAAATAAATGGTTAAAATGCTTGTCATCATACAAAGTACAAAGGGTACCTACTACCTACGCTAACATAACTAACATGATCTAATTTAATGTTTTAATATTAAAGTCAATTAATCAGTACATCTAACTTTCATTGAAATTAAATTACTATAAAGTCACAATTATAACTACCCCAGACTTGATGGACTCTGTATGCTCTGTATAGATCTTATTGAGCTCTAAGCTGGGAAGTTTGAGAACAACTCAACAAACCCCAGACCCCAATTCAATTTAGAACATTTACTATACAAACTGATATAATTTTTTGAGATATGAAGATATGCCATGATGTATGAAACGAGATATAAATTGCGCAATAATATAGTCTTAGTTATGATAATCTAATAAGTTACGTAAAAATAACCTGAAGCTTTGAGAGTTTCAATATTGAGAAATGTGTATAGCAATTTAATAAATAAACTACATACCTTAAATGGTCTTGTTGCTCGTCCTTTGGTTGGTCCAGATCCTACTCCATTGTTAATAATTTGCAAAGGAAGACCATTTAAATAAGGGAGAGCACCCATGTTAGCAGATCCAACAACCCCCGCGAGATGAGGTGAAAAAAGAGATGAAGTATCCGCTTCGAAACTTCCTAACGACATCCCGGAACTATTAATTGGCAAATTCTGGTTCAAAACCGGGCTAATTGTTGGGCTAAAAGCACCGTAAGGAGAGAAAACCATGTGTGGCAGGGCACCGCTATTACTATTAGCCACTGATGTAATGGGGGTTGACGCAGATAGAGATGCTGCAGATGAACCTCTTGGCGATATAGGATTGGCGATAAAAGTCTGGTGAGGATTTAGATCCATGGTAGGTGAACCAGAGGTACTACTTCTAGAATCCGATTTCAACCAGTTAGAAATCGGAGATTCCTTTGACAGATTAAGGACGGATGCGGCAAAATCATCTGGAAGTGCAGGTGATTTCATACTTAGAATATCACGGAGACGACTACAAGGAGATTCAGGCTCAGTTACACTGCTTTCTCTTCCGTTAACTTTGGATTTTTTCTGAGAAAAATCCAGGGGAGAATCATCTTCGTTATCTGTATATTCCGTGTTGCTCATTTTTAAACACAAGGTGACTTCGGTAAGTCACAAACAATGAACAAAAGAACAACTTTAAAAACTACTTTCTTAGGGATGGATGTAGCAGATAGAAATCGTTTTGATATTTAACAGATCAAAAGTTAAGGTCTCGACTGAATGCGTGGGCTTCACCGATTGAACTGGCTATCTGGACTCAATCCGGCGTCTACACCAAAGAAGGACTACGACTACTTCATACATCACTCATGTGCAATACGCGTCTAACATTCACACACTCACATAATATAGAACATGCAGACAACAACCCGTAGAATCCTAACATGGAGAGCATCCCCATTCCGTTTGTGTAGGGAAGTAAGGGAAACTTTCTGTACATTTACATTTTAATGCCTTTGTGGATAAGTAAATAGGTACAGGTACTCTAAAGACTCTAAACAATAATTCACGCATATTTAGAATACACTCGAATCGAAACAACAATATAGCAATCAAATAAGCTAATTGTTAGAATAAAAAATCACACACACAATTCATACACCTTTATAGAAGTGCTTGTAAACTTGAAACTCTAAATCTAACATAGCAGGCAGGATAATATAAAATTACTGCGTATGAGCAATGTAAATACAATATTAATATGAAGATAAAATGTGAACATATTTAATTTTTCAAAAAAGCGGCAACAATTTAGCTTCACGAAAGTTATATATAAAATTATATTGATAATTATTCTATTTTTTCTTGTTTTTAAAATCAAAACGCAGTATTTCTATCATTTATGCTTCCGATACTTTATCACTCCGTTTACCAACGATTGATGTCATTTATTGTCTCAACATGATTACGTGCCAGCATGGCCAGCAAAACCGAAGCCTGGATTGCACGGGTTAGTAACGTATGTACATAGTATCTAATCTATCTAGTATCTCTAGTATGTTGTAATAATACAAAATGTTAGTCAGGGCAGGGCATAGGGTTTGAGTTGTTTAAGTTGTACTTGTGCAATACACAAGCTTCTTCTTTCTTATGTACTGTTTCTTAATACATGGTACATTTAAATACAACTTCTATGTATAATTCCTAATCCTCATACTCACATAAAGTCTGAACAAAGCATAATATATCGGGAAAGCAACATAGAACCTTTACAAGAAAATGGTGTAGAGTTATAAATATAAATGCTTAGCGTTGACTGGCATTAGCAGGGTGCTTGTGTAATGCGACGATTGTGACAAGAGTGAAGTTAGTGACCCCTTGACTACACGTTGACTGGGTTCTCTTTGTGTGGATTATTATAAATATATTCATATATTAGTTGCCTACCTATTTATAATTTATAATTTCTGGATCTTTTAAAGTATAACATGTCCTAAGACATCGCAATCGCCATGTCACTCGTTCATTCACATTCATTGCCACTGCCACGAACAGTGATACGAATAATATTGGGTGTGTGTGTACCGTGTATGTATTATTATTATTATTACTGAGCAAGCTATGTAAGTATATTTATAACAAATTTTAACATAAATATACGAAACATAAGCACAAAAAGGTAAGGTCCTTTACTTACCTTACAGAATAATATTCAATCCAGAAGAACCCCCATATGCAATCACAATTCATATTCCACAGTCATGTACGTAGCTTTTAGTTGTGGGTACTATGTATTAATTACACAATAGTACTTTTATGACTGCCATATTATAAATTACCATTTTTGGGCATATGTTTGGAATGAATGTTTTTAAAAGAAAGCTGTGTAAGGTAAGGTTTAGCCATAATAAAATGCTCATTTTGTAAAGCCATCATATTCATAGCAGTGTGGTATATTAAACTTCCCTAATGAACACGTAATCGTTTGAGCCTGAATTAAGATAAGAGTGAAGTACTAACTATGACATACAAACTGTTAGTTGCTTTCTTTACAGTCGTTCTTCTTAGGTAATGTGTATTCACATTACCTAAGAAGTAGCATTACATGTGAAATATGTAGATGCATTTTTATTACGTTTTTTCTCATCATTCAATCCCCAATATATGCAATACAAATAACATGGAGCAAATTAAGATTGTATTACAGTGTAGTTACGCATACAATTTACATAGAATACAAATCAAAGTCGCAAGCGTATCCCTTGTCAAGTCAAGTATATTAAGATAAGCAGTTTTTACGTATTTTGTCTCAATGTTCAGTCAGAAGTTACATGCAGATGCGCCATATTACGTTGTTATTGTATGCCGAGGTGAATAATTTACCGACAATATGGATGTTTTGATTTGAAGTATGATAAGAAACACATACATCTTCTCTTTCTTCGGTAAGCTACGAATAATATCGTTGTGTTGCGTAGATTGATTTGCGTTTGTAACAATGTTTGTTAATATTATCATCATCATCAGTTCAAATCTCATTCAAATGTATGTAATGTTTAATGTTGTGTTGTACTGGACAAATAGGTTCAATGTAAGTTTAGTGTTTCGTTCGGAAACATAAAAAATATTTCACATCCTAAGATAATAACTTAGGATATGAAATATTTTTACAAATATACGGAGCACATAGATCGCTGTGTTGTGAGTAATGAAATGCTATATATATGAAATTTGATGATAATTCAGACCGGAGATTGTTAGAACAGGGTCGATGTAATGTAAGTAAAAGTATGGAGATAAAATCCGACTTATTGCATTGTTGTTGCCTAATATTCTGCCAAATATTTTATTACGGTTATTTATTCATTCAAAATATTTAAATATATATACGAAGACAATGTGGCTAAGATTAAATTTCCTTGACAAGACATAACCTACAACGATTCTATTAAAGTGGCATTAGCTTTTCATACCATGTTTATGCAATTATATTTTAATTTTCACATCCGTTATGACATCAAGCAAGATAAAGGTAGGGGCAACGGGAGCATTGAGGTCCCAAGTATTCTAAAAAATGTGCGCTAGAATAGGTGTCTTCATAAACGTTTATGCTGATCGAAAATTTATATACATGGTTATAGCCACAGCCAATGTACTAGCATGTACACTAATGGTATAAGTAGGTTTCAAGGTACATGATCTTGCTGCTGAGACTACAAGCATTGATATTCATCTTACGTTTTATTAAATTCAGTGAGAAACTTAATAATCATCGCGTGAAAAGAACGTGTTGCTGTCATTCCTCTATACCTTACTTAATCCTATTAGTAAATGCAATGGAATATCTGTTTATAGTTTATCGACAATTCTAAAAGAGAATATACTCACAAATAAGTTATGATTCCAATGGATTTTACACGTTTTGTTAGTTATATAAACATTTACCTATAGTTGAGCTTTTGATATATGTACTTATTTATTGCGAAACATGTTCAATCACAATATTGCGATAAGGTGAACTGAAGTCTTCTGCTATCCGGTAACCTGATGAAAGACCTTCTTAAGTATTGTGCGAAAACGTGTTTCATTAATGACTCTGAGGGCAATCTCCCAGATACAGATTGACAATATTTCTCAATATCTGTCGTATTGAAGCTGTCCAGTGTCCATGGGACTGTGACTTTTAACTTTCTTAGATTTTTAATTCGTCCCAACTGCATAATAATTAGTATGTTTTTCCAGGGCTTGTTCGATTCCTGGTTTTTCTAAAACTGTGAGCATTACTGAAAATTGGAAACGGACAAGGTATGCTACCATCATTAGCTACAGGACCATTTTTAAATGCGGATTTAACTACAATTACCTATACTTGCAATACGAACTAATCAGACTTAATGAAAAAATGCCACTGTATGTAGCTTACATTTTAACTTAATAAAAATTCAATGACGACAATTAATTTACAATTCTGATGCATACGGATCAGTATGAAAGAACTAGTAAGTAAGCGATAAGAATCTCAAGTTACTAAAACCTTAAAAGATAAGTGAACTATTACAACATTGTTCCCCCAGAATACATTATATTGCATATGATAATTAATTTAAGTAAATAACAAATGGAGATAATTCAAGAGTTAACATTACACAGAATAGCAAAACTGACCCTACAGTCCAACAGTCTATAATAAACCATTAATAATCGTGTTTTAATAAACATGATGTGTTTATTGTCAAGATTCCTGATGAATGGTACATAGTACATGCATACTGCATACCCATACCTATCTAACATACCCATTGTCTGATTAAGCAGCGAACGTTCTGAATAAGACACTGCTGAGGTACCGATTCTCAACTATAATATTGTATGCAACAAAACTATTGCTTTAGTCAACTATATACACAAAACTTCTAATTTCTTTATTCTCTATAGCATTGCTCAATCGATATTAGTTTTCAATAAACTTCCGTCGCTTTTGCTTAATTTTGATACATCAAAGTTGCTCGTTTTGGCTTTAGTGGCTGATTAGACGTTGCTGCTGTAATAGCATCGGGTACTAAATCGTCAGCCCCGTCCCGTAATAGTGAGACCAAGCGAGACCACCAAATTGTTTCCCTTATATACAGACAGTCAGTAGTGTTTGCTCATAAAGAAATTCTGAGTCATTTATTTATTTGTTCACTTAGATATACTATTTTTGTTCACTTTGTGTTGCATATAAGTATACATACATTATAAGCTTTCATTTGGACATTATTCAAAATTTAGCTGAAATTTACATCTAGCCCACAGGAGGAACTAAATAGAGGATAATTATATTATTATGAATGAGGGATTCCCCCCATACGCACACAAACCGTATATCCAATAATATTACTGCATCTCTTTCACAGAATTGTAATCTAGTGTTCTGTTTAGTGACATTATTAGGAGTTTAGGAGCTTCTACCCATCCATTCGCTCACAACCTCACATCCACTTTCCAAACGGAGACAGTTTCATTGGTGCTGTACAATCGCCCAATATATTGCCATTCAAATATCATCTACCTACAGCAGAGCATGGTGTGATGGTTTTCTAACAAAAATGCATGAGATAATACAAAAAGAACGTAAACAGGAGTGCTATTTTTGTCCATGTAACAAATAAGCAATAGCACTGCTGCTTGCTGCGGCATACGCTTCATTCTTCTGCTGTTGCAGGAGGACAGACCGAAGCAGATGACAACTGACAACTCTTGCAGAAATGATGAAATTGACATTTAACATCTAACTAAACCATTCACTCTTTTTCACAGCCTTTCGTTTCAGTATATCAAATAGGTAGTATGCAATATGTACATAATAAACATATTATTATGCTCCTAGTTCCAGTAGTATTGAGAATAGAGCTTTGACTGTGTGAGCTATGCAGAGCAACTCTGCTTTTAAAACTGTTTCAAGCCTAAAGCAAGTTTATACCATACAACCATCCATATATAACTACACTAATCAAGGTACATACTAAAATATACCTACGTATACCTAAAAGCGTCAAATATTGTGTATTCAATCATTTCCTAGTATGTATAAAGTGAATTATGTGCATACATTATTTGTAAATGCATAACATGGTGAAATAACAAATAATATAGCTACATATTATAAATGGTTTGCACAGACAAGAAAAACAAACGTAAGAATTTCATTTCTGTCTAATATAGTGTGTTGAGAAACTACACGCATACGTGCATAATATGTAGGTAGGTCTAGGTAATATACTTTATTCAAAATTTCACTGTAAATGAATTTGTTCCAGCAGTAAACCAATATTCTGATGTTCTTATAATATAGTAGGTAAGTATTTACATAAATGGGTGTTTTAATATCGGCAGTATTGGTTGAGTAACGCAAGCACTAATGTCAGGTATTATTATAAGAAATGACGTTTGGAACTGTATGACTTACCATATTATATATTAATATATATAACTATACTAAGGTTACTTGTATATAACAATGAGTATTGAACTGGGGTTATAGAAGCAAGTATTACAACAATAGAAAACTACTTATAATATGTGAACTAATCTGAAATCCTTTCGGTCATGTGAACAATTGTACAAGAAGACAGTAGGCAGACTGCCATGCCACACCAGCGTTGAATTCGATTTGATGTCCACTTCTGGTTGAGTTGAGTAAACCCTTCCGTATCTAAATTTGGATCAGTCAAAGTACTAGAGAGAATTAAGGAACCCTTCAATTTGTTCAGCCCTTCCCTCTATGTGCGTTCTTGTATTGTTGTGCAGTCCACTGTTCGTTTTCTATTATGCATCCTCTTCTTATGTGTGTGTTATGTTATATATGGACGCAATGACCATTACCTGATAATGCCTTTTACTATGCAATAGTCATATCACCTAACAATTTCAACATTTGTTGTATATATACAGTTCTTAAAATAGACGGAATTCCAGCTGAAGTGACCACAGGATTTATCATTCATTGCCCTTTGCCAGTTTAGTCGGCTGTGTATGTGTTGTGTGTACATTCAAGCGTAGGGGCTAACTTTAACCCTTCACTTCGGTGAAATATCAGAAACACTCTGCACCAGTTCGTTTTACAGATGTGTACGTGTTTCATGGTGAACAGTCTGAATAGGTATGTTAGCGCCAGTCGTCAGTGCTTGATGGATATATTATACATAATATTATTATGTATACATCATAAAGGCCGAATGCATAATGTAATATGTGATATTGCTAGAATGCTAGTCCTATGCATGTAGGCTAGTAACTTCAATTTAAGTTGAATTTTCTCACGCAAAATAATGATTCTTATTTCATGAGAATAAAAGAAAAGCCGTAATATTGAAAATTAAATGTACTAAATACCACACCTATTTAGTCATAAATCTTTCATACCAAGAATCGCTGCAACTACATAGTGCTGCTTATCAGAAAGCAAATACAACAGATTGGTTCATTTCATTGGTTACTGTTCCTAAAATGAGTTCTCAGTTTCCCATTAACACTTTCCGAGTCTCAGCGTCCTACAAGCTCGTTTGTTTCGATGAATAGTGAAGGGGTAAATAATTACATGCGTGTATACTTAAAGGCTCACTCTAAAGCAGAAGGGAATAACATAACGCAACAGTACCTAATTGTTACATCTAATGAGGAGAATTAAGCTAACAAAATGGTATCCTACTTTAAGAATATGAACACACGTATATGAAACAGAAACAAGTGTTGCAATACTTAAAGATGTTGTATATCCAGCAGAAGTAGAACATAAGTATCCACTTATTGTTAGCGTTAGTATTCTTGGTTATGGTATTTATGTGCTGCTGCCACTGCTGCGTACGTGAATTACAGTATTATCTCCATTTGCCTCAAGAATGCTTTGTTTCAGTCTCAGTATAATGTGATTCAAAGAAATCCTCAAGCACAAACCAGTAGGAAAGTAACAAAACTAAATTCTTCTCGCCACATTAGGTCAGAGGGTTGACAATTTGAGTTAAATATTGTTATTCAAAATTCGAAAAAATTGCATTAATTAAATTGAGGACTGCAGGGTATTATTTTTGTTTAAATGAATTCTGCCATTGCTGCATGAAACCATGAAACCGTTTTAAAACAGTAACTTTGTGGATGCAGAAATAATTTGGTTAACAGGGGTAAGGAAACAAACCATTATAATAAGTAGGAAGAACCGTTGTTGTATAATGTATAATATTATAGCAAACTAATATGAACGAACAGGTTATCAGAGAAATAATTATGAAAAGTTGTTCAGTGCTACAGGTTTTGTTTTACAAAGCTAAGCCTTTACGAAAAATAATTATAGCAGTTCCTTCAGAAGAAACTCAAAGGATAGCGCAGAGAGATATATTAATTTTACTCAAATGTCACACAAGGCTAGGACTGACATACGGTTGAAAAATGGAAAGACCCCTTACTGATGTTCCAAAGCCTTTTGTCAACTTTTGGGCAATTTGAGTGCCTACATAATACATATTGAGGTCAACCGCACTACGCCTTTTATTGTACTATCGTGTAAGCGTTACGCTTATGCATTAGCCAAACGCTCACTAAAACCAAATACAGAATCATAATAAGAAACGTAATATCCATTTTCTGTCAAACAATGGATGCATGTATGCTATATTTGCTCTCAAGTGGCCAGATAAATATAGATTTTCAGTGTGATAACACAAAGCCACATTCACGCCAAATGACAACATCGGAGGTCACTTTTTCTTGTATTCAAACCGCCTAATTTAGGCCAGCACACAACTCAACTGACCTCCACCATTGAGAGATTGCAGATGATTTCCTATTGCATTATTTATTACGCTTCGCTTGAATTCGAATTCATTTTACCTTACGCACTCTTAACAAACCTAACTACTGATTTTATAGTGTTAAAGAATGAATAGACGAATTTCGCCCAAACTATTCATTCCATCAAGGTTGATGGAATGAATAGTTTAGGTTTTTGAATAATAATATGCTTCCGTAACACCTTCTTAGTATGAGTAATGATGAAACACACAAAATATGTGATTCAAGGTTTTAATTTATAAACTAAATCAAGGTTGACTTATTGTACATCAATATATAAAAGAAACATATTACTTTTTGAGTTTTCCTTCAAGATTTCCAAGAATATAATCAACGTAACCAAAAAAGTCACTGCATCAGTGCTTTAGTCACTATCCCTTACTAATCAATCTTAAAGTAACTCATTAATGAATTTATATTATTGTCTTGCACAAAAAATAAACAATGAATAAGACATTCTTTATGCGTGTAAAATAAACTATTTTCAAATTTTCACTAAATTTTCACCATCAAACATAGTTTTTATTTATCAGGACTGAGTACTTCACATTAAACATAAATTAAAGAAGCACGTATAGTCAAACAGTTTTATTAACAAAATCATTCTTCGTTTATTTCGCATGGGGGTATATCTAAGTTAACACACTATTAAAATCCATCAATCATGATTTACAAAAACAGGAGAGTCGAGAGCTTGACATTGTGCGGTAGAAATTACAAGGGCTGTTTGATAACATGAGGTAAGTCATATTTACCTCGGATACATTTAAGCTTAACTCCAGGGACATCTTGAAGTCGACCACAACGAACCAGGACTATGTTATGTTCCTGCCAAAACCAATAAGGGTAGAGCAACCTTTTAGTATTCTGTTACACAATTTGAACAACGAATAGTGTTGGGCGTACACTTACTTGCAAGTTGTGCCCAATCCCAGGAATATAAGCGACAGCCTCCTTTCCATTACTAAGCCGCACAAGCACGCATTTCCTATTCGCCGAGTTAGGCTTTTTCGGCTTTTTTATTAGCGTTTTCAATATAACTCCCTTTAGCATAGGAGCACCATCCAAAGGTTTTCTCGGCGGTCTAAACTTTTTATGCGGTCCTGTTTTATGCATTTGTTTTAACGAAGCCATTCCTCGTTGGCTTATGACGAACAAGTTATTACGATCGACGATGTTCTGAGTAATTGCAGAAATTCTGTGGACAAAAAAGGCATTTATTCTTTACATTTATTCATATTTATCTAGCAAACAAAGAAAGTGAATTATTCACCCTTTCTTTTAAGCGGTCTATTTGATTTCCTCTTCTTATAGCAGTAAAGATTGCAAAAAGCATAATAATACACACATACCTTAAAGATGGAATTGCTTTGCTTATAGAACCAACTAAGGTTGACGGTAACTGCATTTTTGATCCAGATAAGTATTTGAACGCATTATAGTTGCTTTGTAATGCATGAGTACCTCGTATCTCCAATGGTATTCTTTTCATTAGCATCAGTTTAGATTTTATTGCATCACTCGCCAGGGAACAACCTACAAGAAAATAACATAAATAATTTTGATTTCGTACATAGACAGTTAAAATGCAGACAAGATTACAAGACAAGATTCACAGGATGCATATTTGCAGTTAATTTTTATTTGTTACTGCACACTATATACACGATTTGCCGTGTCACAAAACGAATATATAGGTTTTTCACACTTCTTGCAATACGTAGGATTTAATGAAGCGATTTAGCGACTGGTGTGGAAGGAAAATACCCTAAGCTATCATACTTATCCCATGTCACATATTATATAACTCAACGCAATGGCAAAAATTACAATAATTATTCAACTATCTCTATCTGCATATCTAAATCTAAATAAATCTACCCAGGGAACAGAGGGATCGGCTCATTACTCAGCTTAAACTTCGTACTAGGTTTCATAGTTTTATTTGTGAAATCTACCTATTAATCTTCTAAAAATTGTGACCAAAAATTTAGATTTGTAGATTGCATTCAAAACAGCTTCTCAAGACCAATTGTAACTTAAAAGTAAAGAAACGATCTATAACCACCCCTCATTGTGAGTCTCACTATCGACAACAGCAATCACAAAGCTTTGTAAATCATTGTATTTGTCTTGCGTCCGTGAAAAGATATGTTTTGAAGCAGAAGGGTTCAACGTGCGACTATTCTATTGCTATTATTTATATGAACATGTGTAAGATGAACCCACACATTTTTGAGCATCATCGTATTTATTATCGCACTTTAGACTGCTGGTGAATGATCAGTCAAAGTTGTTTTTCTTTTCGTATCTTTCCGATACACGTGTCAGGTAACCTGCATTTTTAGCACTAGCAGACATATTTCCTGTTTATTTTCTTCAATGCATTTGAATAGTACGTGGCATAAGTACGGCGAAACAAATCTCCTTTATCTTCATAAGTCTTTGCTCCGTGAAAGCACACATGTTCAAGTGTCCAAGGGCAATAAGAGCGAGCACAACAATGCATACTATTCTACCAAACAATGGCTAAGCAGAAGATATCCTGAAATCCACCCTGTCAACAAGGAAGGCAATGCACGTCTGCCACATGCTCCTTCACCATTTCACTGACACTGTGCACCAAACTAACCACATCACATACATACCTAACCAACCTAACATCTTTGACAGAGATCACAGATTGCCGAACTGCATGCATAACATTAGTTTCACAGCTAGCATACTGGAAATTCCTGATATCCGCATATATCTGTAAAACCACATGTATACACAAACCCTTTTCTGAACTGGTGTTAACTCAGTGTTAAGTTAACTTTCCTGATTTCTGACAAAACCGAACTGACTACTGAAATATCTTTATGCATTGGACTAATAATACGTCCTTTTGGAAATCAAAGAAAAATACATGGACAATATGGATGAAAGATAAGATAGATTCTATGAAGTGGGTATAGTATGTATGTGGGTATGACCGCTGGACATACCCACATAGTTTCACTTTCAGCTGTGCCACACACTTCTAATTTATAATAATAGTGTGGAACTACGTTGGTTAATCTGTTATTATTATCGCATAATTACAGTTTAAATTGTCCAATGCAAAGAAGTGCACATGTATAATGTATGCCAATAAAAATTTATTACAATACTTATACCTCTTCTGTCTACTTGTTAACTGATCAAATATTTATTAAGCTGCATGAGGAAGTCACAAATAATATTATAACCATAATCTATTTTCTATCTCTCTGTAGTCTGATATACCATATACTATATACCTATATTCATTCTTTCTGTGAACTGTATATAACTATAAAAAGTTATAGAAACTCGAATACCAACTTCCAAACTTCGATCATTAGCTAATTTTAACAATACTCGTGTAGTCGTGTCCATAATATTAATATTGTGTAGGTAGGTACTTGCTAAAAAAGAAAGAAATACATTGAGACGATTGAGACAATGAGAATATGAGCGATTCGTAAAAAATTTAAGAATCAATCAAAATCTTACTACTAGGTATTGAAAACATTTAATAAGAGTGAAACATAATAGATAAAACTGAAATCATCTGAATATTCCAGTCCACAGGTTTATAAAATAGTGTAGCACTGTTAAATCAAATCAAGAGATAGTTTTAGTTTTAAGAAAGTTAAGATCTTAACTTTCTTAAAACTAAAACTATCTCTAGGCCCTAGCCCCATCTCATCCATAAGATTCGCAAGTTCTGTAAACATCATACACAAAAAGTGGTTTTGCTTCTACTTTTATCTGTAATCATTCGGAACTATCGGAAATCGGAACCCTGAAATATCAATCTCTGAATTTAACATTCAATGTTATGATCCCCCATCCCACTCCACTATTCAGCATTCACTGCTGTTATAAGCTAAAGCTTTACATCACCGCATCGTCCTTGCTTAAAATATACAATCACATCTTCAGCTTAAAGACTCTTTGTTTGTGATGAATTCCAAACACAGTGACAGTGAACTAAAGCATTATTCCCCAAACGACAATAATGTAAAACACTTTCGCGTACTTATGATTCATAAAGGATAGATGTAAATTATTTTTATGCAAACAGTGTCAGTTTTACATAAATAATACGTCAGAGGTGCTGATGAACCTTTATAAAACCTTGAAATGGGACACGTGCTCTAAATATTAAAAAGGTTCTCGGAAAGCCGTAAACTAACAAAAATCCTTTAGTTTTCCGCTCTCGTTATATACCTTTACTAAAACTATATTATTCGTTTGTTTTCGTTATAGATTTTCTGTTACGTCAGAAAATAAAAAATATCTTGTATAAACACTATAGAAGACGGAGGACTGCCACTGCCTGTTATCAACTAAAAAAGCATTCAGAGATATATCAGTGTTGGTTAGAATTTTTATGGTCCGCTGATCTGACAATGATAAGTTATTTATGTAAATGTCCATTATAACTATAACAAATACAGCACGGAGTGTACTTACAACGGAGCATGCTGTATTTTAGTCTTCTCTAAACTACATTATAACATGTTTCTGCAATAAGGCTGTCCGTGTCCTGTGTCCACCAGTCCACCTGCATGTCAATCAATTTTGACCGGCTGCGAGTACGTAAAAGCTACCGAGAACCTCTATATTGCCATTGTCTATATCATTATATCAAAGATAAGATAGACAATTTTATACTAACCACACACACGAGATACAAATAATATAATATTTTCACCATGATCTTGATCTTAGATGGAGACAATTTCAAAATGTCATTTTGCTACTTACATACCTACAAAGTTAAATCAAAAATCCTCAGCTACATCTTTTTGATGTGCGTAGTGAACCTTCAAGGTGTCAAGGTACATTAAATATTACATGAGACATTAATATACAGAAACACTAATAAAGTCCTGTATATTGTATATTGAATATCGTTCACTTTTGCTAATCTTAATTGATGATTGTTACTCAATACTCACCATTTCAGTACTTTTTACATAAAATAATATTCATATATTGAATATTCTCTTCTCTTCGTTTAATAGTAGCTTAAATAACCCATTTCAGCACTTGCACTAACGACGGGATTCTGTAAAATTGATAAAACTTGATGGCCTTACGAGTTAAAATAATCTACCTATACAATATACAATAGGTCAGAGGTTTCTTATCTATATGTTTAACTATAAGTTATTAATAATTATTTCAATAAAACACAGAATTTGAAACTGCCACAGTCACTTCCGACTGTGTTAAATGTTAAAAATTAGTTAAAATATTTAAAATACAGCCTTAGTATCTCTGCAATAAAAATTTATATGTATTAAAAAGATGAGAAACTTACCTTTTTGTTGTTGTCCCAGTCCAAAGGCAGCTTTAATGCTTTTGCCATTAAAATAATTATTGTTAAAAACAATCTTTTTCCACCACATTTTTCCAACAATTAGTTTACATCAAAAATTATGAAGTACAAAACTCGCGGCTGCTACTGCAACTGTAGAACTGTCCTGCAAAGATGGCACTGAAAGTATCACGTAAGAGAACACATCCAACTCTATAAAAGACGCACTTTTTGAGATGAGACCTTGAACGTTCCGTTCGCGTTGAGTTGAGACGGATTGAGATTGTGAGACTGCACTGAGTGAGACAACTGGAACTGGAAAAACGCAGAAGAACGCAAAAGGCGATGTAGTTGCAGTTGGTTTCAATGAGACTTGTTCAGAATTAACCGTCCTCTGTGTTACACCGGAGTAAACTTTATGACTTTCATTGTTTACAACGAGACGCGCTAAAATTCACAGAATTTGTTTTTGTCTATGGGTATTTTTGTCTATGGATATTTCACATTTTTTAAAACCTTCTTCTCTTTCTTCATTCTTAGTCAAAGATTTCTGCACGTTCCGTCCGTTCCGTCTTTGTGCACTGCATTTGCAAATATACATGTGCAAATAATTCCAACTAGCTCTAATAAATGTGTCCTGTTGACTTTAATGCAATTACTAGTTTATTGTTTATGTATGGTATTTGCACTGTTACTTGATGTGTAGTTAATTTTGATAGTTTGTATCATTTTTTGAGGTATGTAGAACTGTAGATAATAGTAAATTGCTCCACGTGAACATTGTGAACATTGTAAGATGTAGATTGTAGATTAAATAGATGTTGGATCATTTATTTGATTTATTTTTATTTTTGTCATTTCCTTTTTAGTTGCAGTAATATTAATATCCTCAATAGATGTTAGACTGGGAGATTGGTTTGTTTGTAAGTATGAAATCAGTTAAAACTTTATGCAAGTGTTAAAGATGAAAGGAGTTAACAACATCTCAACTATAAGCTGATGGCTATAAGAAGTGACAAAAAGCAATGTTGATAATAATATCATATGTGAATAATAACGACAGTTAGTTAGCTGATTTAACAGACCTTTATGTTTTTTAGATTAAATTCAGACGTAACGTAAACATAATTTTAAAAAATGCCGACTTTAGAATTTACAGTTAAATGATTTTGTGTGTGTTGTTTTTGTGTTCTAAGTGTTTATTAGTGGTTATTTTATACAAAGATTGTCGTTAATATTTTTAATTGATCATCGTGGGTCCCATCATCATAGTAGACAATCAGTAGATGTAAATATTCCTTACAAATTGAATTAAGTATTTGAAGACCTCTTTCAACTGTAAAAGCTATACCGGTTAGCAGTGCTAACTTAGCACTCATCATTATTGTATGTATTGCTCTTTACAAGTGTAAGCAAAAAATATAAAATGGATTGCATAAATATTTTATATATGTGACATATTATACTTGATATATTATTATTATATATGCCTATGCAATGCATGCTTTCGGTGAAGTTTGTGAAGTGACAGTTTACTACAATGTCTGTATACATTATATCCTGAAACATGAGATTATTTATGGTTTCGATTAACATATATATTTTATCACTTTAATTAAAACGTATCTGTGTTTTTTATAGGTTGCAGTTGTATCTGTATCGAATGAATCGCAGCCAAATGAAGCGACATTAATTATCTACTCAGAATTTGAAGAAGGCTAATCCGTAGAAAAGAGAAAAATTTGAAATCATAAAGTTTTGCTATAAATAAAGTAAATATGCCGCATCACATCTATAGGTAAGCGAATTAATTTTTATTTATTTGTAAATGTGAAAGTATGAAAGTTAAGTTTCACCACTCCCTACTCAGATTCTGCACCAGTCTCACTTTAACTGCATCGAATAATATAGCAAAAAATAATGTACTAGAAATCATGTGAGCATGAATATAAGCCATCAACAGAAAGGTCTGTGTCTTTTTCCGCATTGTATCACATCGATAATATTATGTCAATGTCGTATGGAGCGCAACAGGTACTTCGGTAGTAAGGTATAGGCTATAAGTGTGTGTGCGTGTGTTAAAACAAAATAATAATCTTTCAACTAGGTATTTATAGGCTAACATCGACATATAACTGTAAGTTTGGTTGGGTTTGGGTTACTGACAGAGAGTCGTCATTACGATGTGTATCAGACATAGGGCAGGGGTGTTTAAATGCGTGTTTTATTTAGTAAGAATATTTTCATCATGTATAATTTATTAACATAATACAGCACAGTCATCATTCCTATCCTATCCCAATCTTCTAATATTACATAAAAAATTGTTTCCTAATTTCTAAAAATAAGCATGTTGAATGTTGAACCTACCTACAAACAAACTATCTTTGTTTATGACTACTGACTACTAATTACGAATCAAGATACTACTTACGTTACTGCGAAAATGTATGTGGTAGATTAGCCTGATAAAAAAGTAGACGCATAACTTCAACTGTTATATGTAATAATAATATTATGTGTTCTATACACAGACAGTTTAGTTTTAAACGTCTCATGGAACCTGCCTGCAGTTATTGACCAATTAATTGAAGTTACCTAAAAAGCATTCCATTGCTTATATAATATATATATTATACTATACAGGAAAAATACACTTAAAAAATTATATAAGTTATGAACAATTGTCGTCGGATTATTCGTTATGTAAAACAATTAACGATTTTGTGGCTGACTTTTACATGTACAGTAAGCATGTAAGAATCTCCAGATTACGTTTAGTACCTTCATTTAAGCACATTTAGTTTATTACGAAGCATAAAAGTGTTCTTTCTTTGCGGACTGACTGAAATGCAGAGTGCATCCATTTTTGTTAACTTGCGATTGCAACATATTAAATGTTTTACTCGTTATATGTATGCAAAATTGAGACCAGTTTTACGTACAATTATATATTATTATAATTATATATAAACAGATTCCGCCAAAGGTAGTTTTTGCTCTCGTATGATCTCGAGGTGAATATGTAAGCCTTACATTGTAAGGGATAGGAGAATGGTGACGACGAAGCTGAGGCGTGGAATGGGTCAAGAAAAATAATACTTAGTCAAGGAAGAAAGAATGAAACAAAGATGGTTTATCTTGACTGTGGATGTTGGTTAGTTAGACAAAGTTGAGTGAGTGCGTATAAATGCCAGTGCGACTAGACTTGAATTAACTGGCTTGATTTCTCAGTTTCGGCTGCAACTAAAGAGCCGAGCTCAGCTCGTTCGGATGCATCGTCTGAATTGGAAGGATAAAAAAGTTTGTTGGTAAAGGTAACTAGTAATGATTACTAATAATATAAGAAGCATTGAATCAAGGTATATTTTGTATCATCTTTCTTCTGCGTATTGTATGTATACAATATAATATACGTAGGTACTTTCTATGTAGGTACCACTGTTGTGGATTTAATTCCCAATCTGTACAGCATACATCTATAGATGATTTTGTATACCTAACTAGATTCACAGACAAATACCTCCACAAAAAGTATACACATAAGTTGGTTGTATGCGTATGGTGTATACAGAATGTGAATATTCACTGCAATACAAACTATAATCCAGAATCTATGCAAGTATCTAAAAAATGGATAATATGCTATAAACACCACACAGTTCAAGTTCAGTCGGTCCACTTCACATGTAATGTATTGTAGAAAATAGAATGTGCTTCGGATTGTGTATCTGCTTGCTAGGCTGCATTCACATTTCAAATCCACCCAAAACTTGCACTTGGTGTAGTGTAAGTATGTGGTGGAGATTTGAAGGGGTGGTGGTGAATGTTAGCACAACAGTATGTGAGAGAGAACAGAATACTTTTCGTATTTGTTAGCATGCCTTCTTGGTTTGATCTTCTTCAAGCCCATCTAAATATTACGTTACATCGCTACATGTGTATACCTTCCAGTCACGGTCAACTTGGACTTTTTACTTTCTAACAATCTGGATGTAGCATTAGAAGTTGGTGGTGGTGGTGGTGGTGGTATGTAGATTTAAGTACATACATTCGTATGCAATGTGTTTTATGCAGGGAAGTTGTTGGGTCCGGGACCGGCTGTAGGTGGTGTAGTTTTATGTATATGTATCTCTGCGCTGCTGTATTTTGTCTTGTGTGTATTGGAGAGATGCACAAGTCGTCGCAAGTCCACTAAAGAATACTACGGTGAATGTGAGCCTTTGAGATGAGAGAATAATGAATACAAGCGTTTCCAGACGAGGAGAAGAGAACCGGAGAGGGAGTGATTCGTATGGATGGAGATGGAAGTTACAATCACGACCACGACAGCTCCGAGCTATTGCATTATCATACGTGCAGCAGCAGAGTTAGATAGTAGGGAAAATGCATGCCTAAATTATATTACTATATAACACAGCGTATTGTTACTTCACGATGTACTCAAATGAGAAATTTTCGTTAGTGTACAACTGTACTATCTTCTGTACAGTCTGTTCTTACAGTTCAATTGTGACATGAAGTGACAATAATTGAGACCAGTCGCAACTTTGCTTTTAGTCGCTCACTTGTGTTGAGTGTCTCAAGAAACAAGTGTTTGTGCTAAACATTCTATATAGTGCGTGTAAAGTATTACACTGGATACACAGTTAGATAGGTTTATAATTTTAACTATTCTTGTTCTTTTTGAAAGAAGGACATTTTTTATTAGCTAACATGTTTTCAAACGGGAGAAAAAGCTCATTCGGGCAGTATTTCATGCTTCTGTATATGACATTAACTTAAGTAGACAAACTTACATCAAGTAAACCGCAGTGATGTTTAATTGTGTGTGTGTACTTTAGATACACTTACGATTGTTCTATTGATACGTAGTTCTGTAGGTATGTGTATATTTTCAAACACTTATGTATAGAACTTTTAATTAAGTAAAAGTACTGGAGCCCGTACTGTGACTGTTATTGTGTGCTGTTTTATAATACCTTTAATTGTAAAAAAAAGTTCTAATAAGAAAGCAATAAGAAAGTTAAATAGACTATACACAAAAGCAATAATTCGTTCGTGTTTAAATATAAACTATTGTTATGAAGGCAACGGATATTAAAAAAATGTACATACAAAGATACAAACAGTTTCGCTTAATTTGAAGACTTTTATGCATTGCATTGGATGAACCGTTTACATGGATTTTGCTCTACTACAAGTCTCTGTAAACATTAACACATGGAGTAAGTAGTTCATGGTGTTGCGTCTCTTACATACTGTAGGATTGCCTCAGTTTGTTTTGGTGGACGAACCTATTTGTTTTGCTCACACTTTTCATGTTTTTTAAAACAGTGTGTTGTGCTAAGATGTGACTTTTACAGCGGAAGGCTTTTGCACTCAGGAATTTGGAAAATTCAAGCAATAGAAAAACTGAAAAGATTTCTTTACGACGCGACACATCCTACATTGTGTTTACACTTCAGCAGGCGAAATCTAAATCACTGAATTCGGTTAGTATACAAATAATCCTAAATTTTTGAAACATTTTTTTGGGTAAAATTGAGGGTAATGCAAAGATTAGCTTACCTAAAGGAGCTGTGATTATTTCGTTTAGTAGTCTTCATTTTGCATTCACGTTTTCATATGTCGTGAACTATCTGAGTGTTTTCAGATGTTAATTTGGTTAATCTGGATAGATTGACACGACATACCATTATGGCTTAAAATAACGTTTGTCAGAACCAAGTGACTGGAGTCTTTTGATCGCTATTAAAATCGTGGTTTTGATCTTTCAGCTGATTTACTTTTCCTTTCCCATACTGACATGAATTCCTTTCACTATGCTCATGTGCAACCTGCAACCATAGAATAAAAAATAAGCTAAGTGAGTTTATATTTCTCTGTGCACTGCACATTCACCTATCTGCTAGTAACTGTCTGTTGAGAGATGATAGCCAGAACAATAGACTGGAGGTAATTATTGTTTTCTGTTTGACTGTCATGTTTAGTTTTTCTTTTGTCGGGAGATTACTGATGATTACTGATGTCATGATGAGATAGCAATATTAGGCATTCAGAAGTAACCGGACAACAAACGTAGTCATACATTTAAAGTTATAATGTAGTAGTAGTATGTTTCCCATAGCTATCACGTATCTAGAAGTAAATGTGAATTGACTGGTTATCGGAGTACATAACTCTAAAAGATAACCTGAGCAGTTGGAGGTAGAAGTCAAGGGTAATTGTATGGTTGAAGGTGTATTGGAGGAGGACGGTGACCAAAACTGGAATGAATTACATGTATGTTTTTTTAGCAAATTGCATTGTGTATTACAATACACAGTGTCTTTAGTTGAGTGTAGGCATTTCTGTTTCTTGACGCTAGAAAAATCGAGTAGAAGGCAAACTACCTTCTTGGTGGTTTGACTCGACTGGATAAATGAAGTCGAAACCTTCCAGGTCATAGACTATTATATTTACATAAATATGCTTACCTTAGACTTTAGACATGAGTATAGGCATCCTTAATCGCTATTCCCTCGTTTCATTAAATTGCTTATACCTCTACACTCACTTAATGCACAAATCAAGAATTCAAGACCTAGTTGATTTAATCGTGTGTAAGCAAAAATGTGCGTTGGTTTGGATGCAATCAAGAACTTGAATTAGTATTGGTGTCCGTTTTACATCTTTTTTAAATGTTGAAATGCATTATTATTATTCTTTTTCCCTATTTGCAACACAAAACTAATGCATAAACACCCTTTGGAATGCTGAACTACTAACTGTTGAGAAAAACGAACTTTCAATTGTTTGCAATCAGTTAGTACCTAGTGATATGCATTGGGGTGAAGACAGGCATTATCCAAAAAAAACTTCAACTATGTAAGCATGTTTGTTGATGTGGGATGCATAATAATAAAATGCCTTGATAAATTACATTCCTTTGTGTGCACATACGTTTATGCAAATATTAGCTTCTAACAAACTCATTTTCTACATGCATTCATACGTGTAGCAGGACTGCTAAGGAAAGTGTATATATACTGTTATTATTTTAAGCTACATTGTGTATATTATAGTATCATTAACTACTTCATCATTCTCAGATATACACATTAATATTTATGTGAAATAAATATAACTATCAGACTCTCCTTGCTTGCGAAATGTAAAAGCATGGGATGTATTTATAGTGATTATTAGATTACATGAAAGGTGCTGCATACGGGTACCTATGTTTAGGTATTCTTACCTGGATGTATATTATCTTATGTATTCTTAATTCTTGATTGTACATATACTACATACACAGAACCGTAAAATTTTAAACCTGTTCCTTGAAGCAAATAAAAAAATTTGCTTTTGGACTGTACATATGTGAACAAATTGTGGTCACACGACTGCTTAAAAATCTGTTTTCCCTCTTTAATTTCATTTGTCATTTTCATTTACTATTATAACAAAATGAACAAATCACTTAATAATTGACAGTCCCAGCCAAGTCTCCATTTCTGGAAGCCGCTTCCATTTATGGAAGCCTTCTAAGGTTTCCATTTCTGGAGACTTGGTTTCCATTTCTGGAAGCATTAGAATCAAAGTATCCAAAAGTGGAGGCATTAGGACCTTAAGTTTCCAGAAATGGAGCCTTTAGATTTTTCACAATAACTTTCAAAATTTTGCAAACATTTTGGTCAAGCTACTTGAAGAAGAGTCTAATGAACCTACACAAATGCAGAAATCATCAGCGTCCCTAGAAGGCTGTAAATTATTTAAGGTTGTATCATTGGCAAAAATGAGGGTCGTGCAAAAACAATAGCCTCCTAATATAAAACTAAAATCATTTATAATGTAATGACTGCCCATAATATTTCGAATACAAAATTTCATTTGATCTGTGCAAAAATGTCACTTCCATTGTCACAGTCATTTCTACGCATCGCTCAAAGGGAAATACCAGTGGTGTAATAACTGAAAGTCCCCTGAAACGTCACATCTGCGAAGTCTCCAGAAATGGAAACCAAGTCTCCAGAAATGGAAACCAAGTCTCCAGAAATGGAAATTGCAAAAATGCCACTTGCATTGTGACAGTCATTTCCACGCATCGCTCAAAGGGAAATACCAGTGGTGTAATAATTGAAAGTCCCCTGAAACGTCACATCTGCGAAGTCTCCAGAAATGGAAACCAAGTCTCCAGAAATGGAAACCTTAGAAGGCTTCCATAAATGGAAGCGGCTTCCAGAAATGGAGACTTGGCTGGGACTGATTGTGGAAAATACAATTTGTAATATCTTAGGCAGTAATACTAACAGTGTAAATATAAATCGTTTTTCCCCATTGATCACACCATATGTATTTGTAAAACAGACAAACTTGAAGCGATGACATCATTTCTTAAAGAATAACCTTGTATAGCGTGACAATTACATTATCTTAGCTTATCCAAGAAAACTCATAACGTTTCCACACACTTACTAGCACATAATGTGATTAGTACATGTGTACGAGTACAATTCAATGCATAGAGACGTGGGAGACTGGTCGGCTGTTACTGGGATAATATTATTTCATTTATTTATGTGTTTTCTAGGCCAGACCAGAACCAAAGACATCGTAATCGTATTATCGTAATTTCTTATCAGAAAAAGAGGCTAAGCTTTCTACCCTTAAAATACCAGCGACAGGGTAGACGCTGACTCTGGCATATTTCATTTCGAGTTAACTAAAATTTCCACTTCTCAGCTTCAGAAACTGCGTCATTCTTAAAGACTCATCTACCCTGACTGGCCTAGGTCTTGTGATGTGAACGATTATCATATCTAACCAAACAGTTCAAGTAAATAATATAATTTCAATGTGAAACGAAAAGTATACCACTAGTAAAGTGTACGAGTGAACTGAACAGAACTTGAACCAGCTGCTAAGGGGCAACATGTTAAAGGACACATAGATAGAAATCAGTTTATCACTAACTTAAATTTAATGTGCTTGAAGATTAAGTCCAAAACTTAGGACATTTCGTATATTTATGATACAAGCTATAATAATTTAAACTAAACGAAGCATCTCATCTTTGCATGAGCAACAAGGATCAAATTCACAATTGCAATAATAATACGAATCGATTTTTATTAGTAATAAAATCTGTGGATCATACAAACAAAATCATACTAGGAGGAAAATTAGAGATAAAGAAAAAGCCAATTAAAATCATACATTTACAAATAGCACATACACAGTTAAACAGAGATAAAACTAAAACATATTTTATACTTACTAACTTAAGACAGCGCACGAGTAGTAGTGCATCCTCCATGCATTACACTGCTGATTCTCATGGACATCACAAAAAATTCATAAAAATGGGTCTCGTGTGTACTTATATCTGTAATGTGACACCAATGCTCATAATCAATAATTAAAACCACAAACTATACTTCACCATATATAAAATAGTTATCAACATAACATACAATGTAAGGAAATATATTTGGACACATTTTTAATTGTGTCTCTCACTGCATTATTGCTTCATTGAGTGAGTAATATTGGTAAAGGATTGGATATATTTTTGTAGGTCGAGTATATGCATTACATTTACAGTACAGCCATGGCTTGGATTAACAATGCTGACTACAACTACAAGTGCATGATTTGTGCTGATTTACCAAAGCAATTTTACGGAAACTGGATCATGCCAAGCCATGAACTCAAAATAGTCAAAAGATTCATACCGACACTATTATGACAGTTGAAAAAATTTCATCAGCACTCACACAGGCATTTACAAATACACAGCTCACCCGGTTGCATCATAATATACATTCTAGCCATTAGGCAGCTTCAATATGCCCAGTTTAAATATTATGTCATTTGTTTTATTACAGCCGTGTACAAAGTCTGTTTACATTATCGTACACTCAATAACGATAATATCAGTTTGCTTAAACTACAATTTATAATTTCAACCATAAAATATTGTATGTATGAGCTAGGTATGTGTCTACAGCTCTACTACAAAGTATGCAAGTGTCATTAATGTCATAGTGTCACCCAACGCCTGTATAGGTGACGTATAACGATTTATTTCTTGCATCAGCAATCAAAATCACGATCGTAGCACCTGCTCCAGGCTTTATGTCTTTAGGCACATACTTAATGCTTTAAAATTATACATTTATTAAACTACATACAAATACGTAGACCAGAAGTACTGATGTAATATTTTCCCAATACTGCATATATCCAGAATGCTACATGCATAAAATATTTGTTCATGTAAAAGAATTTCCTTTGAGAGTCTTACACCCAAAGTTTTCCTTCCTAAGCGAATCTCATTCATTTTGTCCCAAGCTGAAGCTCATTGTTCCAAAGGACGATTCAGTTTAATTCTCTCATCGTTTCAGTTCTAGGTATCTAGAGGTATGTTATTATGACTGTTTATTAATTTCTTATCGTACAACTGAGTCAATAGTAAATATTTTCAATAAATTCCATAGAGTACAATGGGACTTTTGGAAACTCGTGTCCCTTCTGTTCATGATCATCTCCCTGCTCTATTCTATCGTTTCACAGTATAACAATGTTTGTCCAGTTGAAATTTAGGAAAATTGTTGTTTAGTTTATTAATCATCGTTTGACCAACAAACAAAATGCGTTTCAACCAATTTGACATGAAAACATTGTCTAGATTTTGTGTCTGCGGAAACAATAGTATAATAAATTATATAAGGCTATATTAATCTCACCCTCACCCTAATATTAAACTCACCCTAATATTAAACAACAGACCCATAGAAGCATGTACACACGATATATTTATATAACATATATTAGTTATGAATTATGTGAACCATTATTACAGCTATTAAGCCACATAATAGTCAACTGTGAGATTAACAGTATATCAGTGTCTATATCTAAGTAATCCCTTTACATGTAATAAATTACTACCAAAAAGTTAATAACCCAAACCTATACACATGCTTATACTGGCAATAATTATATACATCCGTGTAACAATGTAATGATATTAATAGTTAAATAATTTGTGTTTTCAGATGGACTGCTGTACAGATGCCTACTTATCTCAGTTGATGCTACATGCATATCATAACACCTAGATATTATGTTGGTTACTCTCACACAGGGTAAAGACCGTATTCATTCATATACTGGAAGAATGATACAAATTATAAATAGTAAATAACACTTGTTACAATAATAGAGTTTTTATATTTGTGTATCGTTACACACAACAACAGGCTATAAATATTAGTTCACAAACAAATAAACGTTTGGATATACGAAGCCTGAATTATACCAAGCCAGTACTACCGAAGCTAAAGCTGTACATGTAGTAAAAGCATGTCTTGTAAAATGTGTTAAGGCTTATCACTCGTGTATTTATGTATGCCACATCGGTTCTGACTTTTATGTGAGTTATACGTTTGCTATCTGTAAAAGACTCCACGTGAAGCTGGGACTGCTTTTGTCGTGTATCGAATAACGAATAAAGTGTAGAAGTCTTGGAACTCAAAACGTAAAGTGGATATTATTAATAGACTTCTCTGTGTGTAGCTATATTTTACAGACTCAGAAGAATGTTTTACTAAGAGTGTCTCCGGATACAACACGAAAATCAGAGTTAGTCACTTCAGCCGCTTGCAAGAATTAATAAGAGTGACCACTGGAACAGAAACGAATTCAGTTCTCAACTTTACATACCTGAGAAAACATCTCTCTTTTCAGTTTGGCATTTAACAGTTTTTAGTTTGCATTTTCATCAGTGTGCGCTAACAGCTAAAAAATACCTTGGCAAACAATACCTTTGTCTGTTAATACTTTGTTCACGTAAACAAACAAGTGCACATAGATCAGCAACACAAAAAATACAAAGCTAAAGTGAATTTTGTGTTAAGAACTGTGTAAAGCAATTTCTGTACAATGTATGACAGATTTCTCATTCAGGTAAGAAATGCAACATTTTATTTTAATTGTTTATACACATATTAAGAGGTCATTTTTGTTTTTGATTGTTTTACTGTGGAAAATGTATTTAAGTTTATTTGCATGATAAAAATCTAATTCAAATTGTAATATTTTTCACTATTTATAAAAATGTTACTATACTAAATATTTATTATGTAATATGAATGTTTCAGTTGCCTACAAAGGCGAGTCCTAATCGAGATGAAATGCTTCTAGCCGAAGTTCTTCAAAAACTTGACTCTGGATTTGAAGTGAGATTAAATCGAGATTTGTTTCTGCATCCAATAAATTATACAAATCCAAAGGGAACATTACAGTGGAAAAACTCCTCTATGCGATCCATCAGTCGTAAGGATCCTCAGTTGATTCTTAAACGAAATGTGTACAATCTCGCAAAAAACATTGAAAACTTTGGATTACTCATGACGCAGTTAACTTGGTCTGGGATGCTAAAAATGAGTGAAAAATACGTCATTGTAAGTACAAAATCCATCATTCACACTTACTTATATACAATATTCAAGTTAATTTAATGCTTAGTGTGATCCAATGTAACCTTAAAATATTGAAATATTATTACATGACAGATTTATACATATTGGTTATGCGAGCGAATGGAGAGAAAAAACATACTTTTTACATATTGTATCAGTGTTTATGACTTTAGGAGCAAATCAAGTTAAAATTAAATCCTCCTTTTTATTGAACCGCACGTTTATCTCAACTTTGCCTTGTAAAACTCTGCTCGGCCCTCTGGGCTTATGAAATGAAGCGTTGAACTCTTTATCAATACTTCTATAGAGAATACTGAAGAGATACATTATTACATTCATTATAAACGTTGCTGGTACATAAATTATATATTTTTCATGGCTGTTTGTTGTAGACGAACTGCCTCAACTCTGTCATACTTGTTTACACAAATACACAATGCTATCAAATAATTTAATAACATAATTCATGTTATGTACACCTTTTTTCTGTTTACACCACAAACTATTTCTGCATTTGTTTTTTTACAAAAAAGGAATTTGAATGAATGCTAACAAAACATTTCTTTGTTCACAAACAGATGAGACAATCTACAGATTTATGCAGAGCTGTCGAATTGATGTGCATCGTTCTGAGTAAAGATTCCAGCTTGTTTTGCCGATTTATTGCAGCTTTGAGAATGACTGATAATTCTGAATTGGCACACGTACTGGATGTTCATGATCGGGAGTTGTCAAGGAAAAAGTAATTATTTACACTCATGATTATGATATAATACTTATACTGATTTTATTTTTGTTTACAATCTGAATCACCATTTGGAGCACTTAAATATTTCGACAATAAAAATGCCAAGGCGGTAGCTAATTCCGAAATATATTCAACAATTTGTTAACTAATGAATATTTTTGTTCCGTGATGAAATAGACAACTGATGATGATTTGTGATTCAAGTCGACGAAAAAGTCCATCCAGACGTTCAGCCACGAGTGTGAGTAGTACAGAAGATGCAGATGACGAATTCTACAAGATTTACGAACCGAATTCTCCTTTAAAGAAGAGGAAGACATCTGCAGACTCTGGGTTTGAAGATGATCTTTCTGTTGCTGAAAACAATGATGCCAATGAAGATGTAGATGACTCATCTGTAACAAATGGTGTTAAAATTCCATCTGAACATCAATCTTCCACACGAGTTCCTTCATCTTCTTCAAAAAACCAAATAGCAATCCAAAAAGGTTGTGAAGATACAAAGAGCTCTGTTGTTCTGTGCAAATGTGGTGATTACCATCAGTTTCCTAAATGGAAACTCATGAGTGCTTATCCCAAGAAAGTAAGTGCAGCTGAGAAAAGTTTAGGTGAAAATCCAAAAAAGGGTCAGAGAACTATTCTCCATCCAGTCACAAGTGTGGAAATCGGGTGTGACTACATGGAATTGAATTCATTTGAGGAAAGCTCAAAATTTACAAAACCTCGTCGTTCTTGTGAATTTCATAAACTTCGCTTTCATCGCTCTTGCAAGGCCGGTAGTGATTGCAGTAGTGATGAGAATCGTGGTGTTCGTTTTTGTGAAGTTTCTGACAATAGTCAAAATGAGATTACTGTTTCAGAAGCTGACAGTACCGATTCTGACTTAAAGGTAAAGAAAAAACATGCTTTTTCGCGTATATTCAAAGTTTTCATGTAAGTCTGTAAGCATTCACATACAAATGTAAGTTGTATTACTAAATAATTTTTCAATTTAAAGCTTATTCTGAAAAATAGTGAGTTATATAGTTTTATTTTACTGTGTGATGTGTTTGCAAGAGTTTGTATGTAAACCACCCATTCAAATCTTCTATTCAAAGAAGGTTTGACATGCGGATTTCATACTATTATGTGTTTGAAATTTTGTGATATTAAGATTTATGATAAGTAGGTTAGTTATGTGTATTTGGTAACAAAACGGTAACGAAGAAGTATTTCTGTCTAGCCACTGTTGTATATTTGTCTTATACAAAGCTCCAGTTGTACTTTTTTCGTTTGTGACATACAGAATTTTGTTATTGCTAAAATTAATCGTATTTGATATTTAATCGTGATTATAGGAAGGTCATTTTTTCTAAGGACTAATAATATATAAATTATAGGTACAATATGTACTATGCACCTTGTACACTTGGAGTTTATTCAACTGTCTATGTAATTGTAAGTGCAATGTAACTAACAGTAAGTAGCAGTATACAATTAAGTATATAATATTACCAGTAAGATGACTTATGATGACGAAGAGGTTCAATTT